>JAIWZP010000068.1:0-136595 GCA_025201375.1 Gongronella butleri
GCTGCTGCTGCTGTTGCTGTTGCAACATGGACGGCGGAGTCATTGGCGGACTTGGTGGGCAAGCCGCGTGCATCACGGGCTGCGTCGGGTGAATGGGCATGTCCCCGGCCATCTTTGGCACCGTGCTGGGCTCATACAATTGAATAGGTGACGACATCATGATAATTAAAAAAAAAAGGGAATTAGAAGAGAAAAGAAAGTGGAATTTTGGGACGATGTAGTGTGTGTATATAAAGAGTGGTGAGGGTATAAATAGAGATCGAGCGGAAATCGAGTGGGTTTGAAGTGAATTGGTGCACAACAAAGGCGATGAACAAAAAAAAAAAAAAGAAGCGATGATATTTAAATATCTCCAAGAAATGGATTTCTTAAAAAAAAAAGGGGGGGGGGAGAACCTCTGACAAGGGGAGATCACATCAAAAAAAGAAAAAAAGGGTGTGGCTCATGGATGCGTATGGCTTCTTTGAAGGAGACTTCATATAAAATGAATATTGCCCATCAAGGCACGATGACAAGATGGAGAGGGGGAATCGTTGATCGAAAAATAGGGATAAAAAATAGGGAACAAAGGGGTGAAAGAGGGCTCTTTGATATATTGGCAGCAAATCAAGTTGGCTTTTGTCCATGAGCATCATGTCAATTGCAATTGCGGATGATCCAGGAGCTGGCGGGGAGGGGGGGTGCAAAAAAAAGTGATGACAAGAAAAAAAATTACGACGCGCACCTTTTCACACACACACATACACAAACACACACAAAATCCGTGGATTTCATGCATCGGGTGGGCCACCCCGGGCGCTTGGAAGCGAATGGGCCCAACCCATTTTGCCTTGTCTTTTTTTTTCCCAGGCCCATTGTGACCCAAAGGGACGGGATGATAATGTCAAGAAAGCAACTAATGGAAGGAAAAAGGCTAAAAAAAGGAATGAAACCAAGTGACAGCAGCGCGTTACAAAAGGAGGGGACGCGCGCGTGTGGCATTATCGGATTTTACAATGGAATGGAAAGACGACCTCCTTTCACAAACCCACTGGGAATGGGTAAAAGGGGACAGGAAAAAAAAAAAGGAACGTTTTCTTGCAACCCGTGGCATTTGCTTATTCCCGTCAGCAGATTTGGCCAGTCCACGATGGCAAATCAGACACTCGCTTTGCTGCTCCTCATTTGGGGGAACCTTCGTTTTCTCCTTTTGTGTCTCCTCCTCCCCCCTTCTCCTTTTCGTGGGTAGCATGGCAAAGCCAGGTGCTTTTACTCAAGCGTGTGTGCTTTTTTTTTTGTGATTTCTACAAGAGGCAGCGTGCCCGTGTGCTTGCAGAGGCGTGCTTCATTGGGTCTGTTGTTGTTACAACAATGAAAAAGACACTCCTTGCCTCTTTTATTTCTTATCGGACCTCCTCTCGGATGATTTTGCCTTGACAACGGCCATTGTAACAGCGCTCTTCCCTTGTCAATTGGCTCGCAGAATGGATTTCCACCTCGATTGTTTAAAAAGGGAGAAGCGGACGCGCGTAAAAAAAAAAAAGTTGCATGAACATCCTGGTACGACGCTGTTGATCGGCGCGCGACGCGCTTTTTTTTTTTTGGGCGGATGGGCCACTTTTCAGCTTGAAAAGGTGAGCAGGAGGGGTGCGAGCGGGTGTGAGACTTGGTCTGATCAGCAGACCGCCAGGCAAAGGGGAGAACAAGGAGAGGGAGAAAAAAAAAAGGCGGAGTGATGGATGACGCGGCCCCGTCGGGATATCATGGCCCAATTGAATGATCATCGAGGCACAACAATGCGAGAATGGTGAGGGCAGGGCCAAGGGGCTTGTCAACGCAAACTCGTTTAGGTTCATGAAATCTAGGGCGCGGCAAGAGATGACCAGTTGCTATAAATGACACGATCACCGGTTGCGCAAGGCTGGATAAAAAATGAGGAGTGCAAAAAAAAAAAAAAAAAAAAAAAAAAAAAATTAAGGAGACTAGCCGCACGCGTGTCCAAAAGGAGGAGATCCCAGTTGTTGGATTCATGAGGTTTCAAACTCCCCATCCCTCATTGCCCAAATATGCCCGTTATCATATTAAAAGTTTATGAAATTGGAAAAAAGGAGCCTTTAGTTTTTGCATGATTCTGCCAAGGGTCCGTATGGAGAATCCTCCACAAACTTTCCATTTTTGCCCTTGCAAGGGATGATAGAGGAGAGAGGCGTGCGAGGTGTCCAAGTGGAGATTGTATTTGTGCCCCTCCATGCTCGACGACAACGTGAGAGCGTGGCATGCCACGCCATATCTCTTCGAATCGAAGCTTCTTTTCTTTCTCCCTGGAAACAAGGAGACGATGCAACAAGATCATGCCCCATCATCGATATCTCGCGTGTCGCGCCCACAAAAAAAAAAAAAAACGCGACGCGTCGCGTCGCGCTGGATTTAAAATGACACCTGAGTGCTACAACCACAACAGGCTGCACGTCGAATGAATCAATGCCGACAATTGGTGTCTTTTGAGGCGCTTCTGTTGCGATCTCGGCAAGTTGGCAATGATTGATTCTGCAGACCTTGGTTTATTTACAAAATTGCACAACAGATTGTCGTTATTATGTTGAGATTGCTGGCCACTGTCGCGTAACCCGTGGCATAGCTTCGCTTCCTTTGGGTCACGAGCAAAAAAAAAAAAAAAAAAAAAAAAAAAAAACTGCGTGAAAATCAAGGCCAAATCCATCTCTTGAAGGTTAACTCGCCGAGATATCAACAAAATCTCTTCAAAACACAAGCGCTTTACCGTCTTTGATTGCAGATCCATTTGAGGTGACTCGCGTGTCGATATGTTGAACCCTTGTCGCGTGCGCTACCAAAATGAACAAAATCTTACCCGCTTTTTGCAGGGCGCGTCCTCCGGATCTTGTTCATCGGGTCCCATATTTGAGCTAGAAGATGCTGAACACAAAAAGCCGACGTTGTCAAGTTTTTCCAGAGATCGGATCACTCAGTCCTGAATAAATACATTTTGCATGAATTAGGGCCAAATCGGCCCCGTGAAGGCTAGTTCGCCGAGAACACGAAGCGATGTCTTCAAACCACAAGCGCTTTTACCGCGTTTGCCAGCTGATTCATTTGAGGTGACTCGTGCGTCGGGGCGCTCAGCTGTTGCCAAGGTACAAGACCAAATGGTCGCAATTTTACCCCTTTACGGTACGTCTCTGAAACTGGTACTTCATGAGAAACTTGTGCATCTGGTTCCAAATTTGGACCAGTAGATGGTACAGTAGATCCAATTCTTCAGCGGTGTTGATTTTTTTCGCGAATCGGATCACTCAGTCGCGAAAAATCTCAAGATTCGTGTTTGCTAGTGAAAACTCATAGAGAAACAATATTTTACGCGTTTCTCCCGATGAGTCTGACCATCTGACGCCAAATTTAGCCCAGTGGATACGCGACTCCAAACTTCCATGATTCCAATTTTTTTTCAGAAACTGAATTATGAAATATGATATTCAGTCCTGAGGAAATATATATATTTTTCATAAATTCAGGGCCGAAACATGGCCAAATCGACCCCGTGAAGGCTAGCTCGCCGAGAACTCGACACGATGTCTTCAAACCACAAGCGCTTTTACCGCGTTTGCCCGCTGGTTCATTTGAGGTGACTCGCGCGTCGGGGCGCTCAGCTGTTGTTGCCAAAGTATAAGACCAAAAGGTCGCAATTTTACCCCCTTTACGGTATTTACCGGTACGCCTACCTAGTACTGTAGCAATGCTCAAGCGGAGCGCAGAGCTTGCCAACTACAGTATGCAAGAGGGGGCTGCTGTTGTGCACCCTGTGCTGGGTTTCAATCTTTTCAACTTTACGTATTCGGACGAAAAACAAGAAAAAAGGGGAAAGGTGAGAAAGCCTACTGTATGCCAATGCAACCATGTCTTTTTCGTTCGCTTTATGATGATATCGGACTTGCTCTTGTTGGCCACTGCCGTCAATTCCTTCAAGTAAGCTCACTTTTCTCTTCGTTCATGGATGCCTCGTCGCCTGCTCTCCCCACTGTGGAATCGCTTTCGGCTCGCATTGACGAGCTGCACGCCGCCACGCCCTCCTGAACGCGCAATCGCTCATCAGCGCCGATCCCAACGTCTCCTTCTGCCACCACCCCGGGGCGGATTTCGAGCCATCTACGGCCATGCTGGAAGTTCTTCCCAGTATGGACGCCGACTTCTTCCGCTCTCGCCTGGAAGCAAGATTCTGACCGCCGCCGTTTTCTGCACGACTGCTGCCCTCGTAACAGTCGCCGCAGCTACGAGCGCCCCCGTCATCCGTCCGCATCCCTAATGCAACCTCGACTCATCGCACCCAGAATCTAGCAATCTACTCCTCCTCCTGCGCGATTTGCAGTCGCTTGTGGTGTCTCTCACCCGCCCCCTGGATTGGTTCGTATACTACGTACAGTACAGTACCAGTCCCTCAATGCTGAATGATCTGTATCGGAATGGCGGCGTGCCAACACGCATTCCTTCGTGTCCAACGACGTGCTGCTCGCGCTTCTCCTCGCCGATGATCACGACGGTACAGTACTCTCATTTCATCCGGCTGCTGCCCACCACCACTCAGCGCACAAAAATGTGCAAAACAAAAAAATAAAAAAAATCATACGCACATCTCAAAAAAATTCATGCAATTTATGCACCTTATTACTGTAATTTGGAAGTGTCAAACCTTAAATTTTTGCAAAAAAAAAACTTGCCAAAGTAGGCACTTTTCTCGGTCGATCGCCGATCTTCATGCGTCCGTCTTCTCTCTTCTTTGAACAGCATTATTTATTTTCTTACGTTGTAGGCGCGACCTATCATTTTGTCTGCCAATAGCAAATTGTCGGAGTTACCTGTTTGGGATGCATTGATCACTCGGGGTTCGAAATTTCCTAAATTTGGCATTTTCTGAGATTGAAATGAGTGACCCCTGAGTGACCCCTGAATTTTTCAAAAGTGGTCGTAGCGCTTTGGGGGTTAAAGCCTTTTTGTTGCAAATTTTGCGTTGAATTCGATGCAGCTATTTTTGAGCGGGGTCGACCATGTAGATGACGAGATGAATGCAAAATTGTACAAATGTGAGGTTTTTGGCATTTTCGAGTTCAAAAAAAATCGGGCGGGTTCGTCTCGACCTCTCGAGCACTGAACCGTAGCTTATGCCGTGACGTACCGTAAGTTTCATTAGCAGGTAAGTGGGCCGTAAAAATTTTTCTGGAGGCACAGCAGGACGGCAAAGTCTGAAAAATACGCAATTTGATTTTTAAATTACGGTAAATGTGTACGTTTTTGCGCAGTGTAGCGCGATGTGTCAGGCATTGAAATGATAGCACCACGCGTCAGTTTCTGTCCGCTGATATTGCAAAACGGACGTGTCACGGTGTCAGTTGTTGATTTACAGTATTTGCGTGCATGATACTGTACGTACAGTACCGTACAGTACAGTACAGTAAAAAAAATACAAAAAGGATGAATACTGTTGTAAAGTATCATAAGCTTGTATCGAGTCATAACGGCAAACCTCGAAATGATTCGAACCAAGAGGGGACATTACAGTAAAAACCGTATTAATTGCAAGGCTTGTTTTCGAGATTGCTCGCGTCACAGCGATCTTCTCGCTTCAAAATTTTGCCAGCTATGATACAGTATCATATCATAGTAGCACTTTTTGGACATTAAAAGTAGGACGTACTGTAATTGTTGAACATTCTTATTTTTCAACGAAAATTGACCTTTTTTCGCCACACAACGACCATCATGTTGTTCAATGACAGGCAAATAAGTTTAATTGAGCTGAGATCTAAGCACGATATACAGTAACGAAGACTAGGAGGTGGAGGAGGAGGGTGGGTGCAGTGCATCCCAAATGGCGCGGTAGCAGAAGCGGTATTGGGCGACGGCCTGGACCATGCTGACGCGTTGTTGACGAAACAGCTCGGTCATTGCCTGGACGGGGTCGACGCGCATGGGTGGTGGCGGCGCGGGGACAGGGGTGTCGTTGTGGTTGTGGATGTCACTGCGTGCATAGGGCTCGAGCCATCGCACGATCGAGTCAATGACGGCAAACGAGCCTGTTCGGCCACAGCCTGCGCTGCAGTGGACGACCATGGGCGGCGCATGCTCAGGTTGCAATTGATTAGCGAGGCGGATGAGGGCGAGGATGTGGTGTGTGTTTGCGGGTGTGCTGTAGTCGGGCCAGCCGAGGAAATGGAGGTGATGGACGGTGCGGGTCTGGACATTGACCCATTGATCGTTTTCAAGCCGTTTGCATTGGACCAGGATGGTGCGGTGCAAGCAATCTGCATCCTGGCGCCGCTGCGGTGGGGCTGTGTTGCGCACGTGGATGCGGAAAGGCGGCAAAGACGGGTCGTTGTCCTGTTTTTCCTGCTGGGATTCCAAGTGCATGGACAAGGACCGCCGCGGTGGCACACTGAACTCAAAGATGGTCTCGTTTTCGTCGTCCTTTGGCCAATACGCGGCGCACTTGATCCTCTGTTTCTCGATTTCCGGCGTCAGGCACGCAATCACGTGCACGTCGTGCTCAAGGACCATGCGCCAGAAATCAGCACATGTATGCGGAAGCGGGCCTTGACAGGCAATGTATCTGCGGCCGGCCGGTGTGCTGGGAGCCTTGATGCCCGTGTACAGCGCGTCCATTGTCAGCAATTCCGTTTGCGCGTCGTCGTCGCCCACCCAGCTCGCATTGATATAGTCGTTCTCTTGGCCAACCTGGTCAAGCATCACACGGTTGTGATCAAACGGCACAATATCCATGTACCTGTTACGTGCGTCGTTCTTGGCCGCGCCGGCCGCGCCATGGCCAAACGGCGACGACAAGGACACACTTTTGTTCTTTTCGTTGAACGACAAACGCGCCGCTTGCCGGTGTTCCAGCGACGACATCACCTGCCCTGTGTACTGCTCCACCTGCTCCGCCGTCCACGACATGATATACTTTAGCGTCGCGTACGCCGCAGCACCAGACTCTTTGAATACGAGCTTTGACTGCATAAAAAAGACAAAGAGAGGAGAAAAAAGGAGAAAAAAAAAGGGGGGAAACGAAGAAAAGAAAAAAAAACGCAAAAACGAAAGCGAGCCGAAATGGGCAAGAAAACGCAAAAGCCCAGGCGGGAATTCAATTGCCCCGTCGCGCTTTTTTTTTTTTTTTTTTTTCATTTTGACGCGTATGGACGCGTCCAATTCGTGTTTGAGCAAGCCAATTCATTTTTTTTATTCTTGTTATTTACAAATTAGGCGGCTGGCCTGTATCCATATGTTCCTTCATAGATTGGTAAAGATGGCGATAATTCGGCAGCAAATGTGGCATGACGGACGGATCCAAGTCTGGCAAGGTCAGGCCACCGAAATAGGAATTGGAGGACGGCGGCGGCATGGTATCTTTTATGGGGATGCTGTAGCCTCCAGCGAGCGTGTCAAGAGATGATGTGGTCGATTGGCTGCAAGAGGATTCCGTGTCTTCTGGCGTTTCGTCGGTGGACGTGCTTGTGCTTGGCATTGGATGCTGCTGCTGCTGCTGGGAATGGTGTGTGGTGCTTTGCGCAGACAAATGGTGATGATGCGCGCGAGCAGGCGGAGGCGAAGGCGTGGATTCTGATGGATCCATGCCAAAAGAGCGTAAAGTTTGCTGTCGAAAGAGATCGCGCGCCGTCATGGCTGTTTGGCGAGCGCGAGCGCGTATGGCGGGGTCACGCGCGTGGAAGAGCAGCAATGCGCCTTCCAGACACAGGGTGAGCCATTCGAATTCGACGGTGCAGGGGCGACGATAATACAGGACTTGATAAATCTTGACGACGGCATCGCATGAGATGGCAACGACGAGGGCGGCGCGATTGTGGTCCATGCGGTCAAAGGAGACGGCGGTCAGGTCCACGGTGGACGGCGGCTTGACGAAGCGGACCATGGTGGCGAGCCATGAGACGTAGATGCTGATATGGTTGCGCAGGATGTGCGCGTGCGGGAATTGCTGAATACGATCCATCTGCAAATACTCGTACGGCGAGTCCGACACACGGAATTGAACGGGAAGCGCGTGCCAATAATCAATGTACCGCCTTTCCAGCAGTGCCAATTGCGACACGGGCACATCATTCACCAAACCTGCATAGAGCTTGAAAGACAACATCACCACGTCTCCGCCAAACGCCGAAGCCACGGTATTCGTGAATTTTACAACGTAATGAACCGACAATGCCGCCTCGCGCCACGTTTCACGCGTCCATTCGCACGGCATCACCTGCGGAAGCCCAACATCGATCATGTGCTGGCCTGCATCCCCAATTCGCGACGTGACATGCCCGGGATTGTAAATAGGCATGGTCAGCTCCAATTGCCGGATGTGATAGTAGAACCGGCGCCATGTTTCCACGAGATACAGGTCAAAATACGTGTGTGGGCGAGGATCGACGGGGATGCAATGGGTGATGAGCAGGCCATTTTCAAAAGGATCGTGATGGTGCGGATGATTTGGGTCGTTAAAGAAAAGATGCAGCATCTCGCTCTTGTTGCATTGGTATTTTTTGAGCGTGGGCATGGCGCTTTCCTTGAGATGCACAGCCAAGCGCCACGATGCATGCGATATTTTGGCGGCCATCGAGTTTTGTTGCGCGAAAAGTCCGGCTTGCACCAAAAAGTGCGCGGTGGCCAGCCATGTCACGGCCTCCAGGGTGATGTGTGTCAGTTGGTCATCGCCGTCGAACGCGCCATCGCGGATCTGCATGCGCGCCTGCAACATACAATAATAGCCGAATTCTTGCCTGTTCCAGGGTAAATGTTGGAAAAAGATGGTGTGTTGGCATGGACCTAGCGCCGTGAATGCAATGACGGCCCACGTAAGCATGTGGTCCGGGTGCGAGTGCAAAAAGGGCTGGAACAAGGCCGGGATAAGCAATGCACTGTGCATATTTGGACATTCAAAGTACAAATCGATCAAACGCGTCCTTGTGCTGGCCAGCAGCGCGTGGTCAATGGCCTTGTTGTTGTAAGCGGATGTCAGCGCCATGGGTGATGCCAATCGCGGCAATTCTGCAACCCACGACGCGTTCGGATGGTCCAACGCGCCCGAATGCAAGCGTCGAATGGCTCGCTCAAAGGGCGTAGCACGCGCCATGACTGCCATGGTGTTGCCTTCATCCGGTGGGAACATGGGTGGCAAATGCTGCACCGAATCGCCCAACTGTGAATACAGCAAGCAGAGCAAATCCTTCATATTCGTCACATTGGTGTCCAGCTGGATCCCGCCTTGCGCTGTGTGTCGAATCGAAATTGCCCAATTGTCAGATGCAGCCCCCTTTCCAAGCGCCAGGGCGTAATCCTGTTGTTGGCTTGCTCCTTTTTCCTTATCAAACAAAGAACTGTGCTGGTGCTTGGCACGCTTGGCACAAGGTTTTTCCTCTTTTTGGGGCATCCATTGCATTTCATCCTGCTGCTGATAATGCTGATGTTGACACCACGCCGTCACCGTGCGGAGCTCCTCCTCCAGCATGTCAATGTCTTCTGTCAATTGCGTCACACGATGCACAAGCCGCTGCTTTTTGTTGGTGGGCACCGTCTTTTTCACAATCACAGGCCGAATGCTGAATTTAAACAGACACGGCACCGATTTCCGCAGGCACCGCTGGCAAATGGTCTGGTTCTCGGGCACGAGGCACTTGCGCCTGTTCGTGCGGCAGTTCTCACCTAATATTTTAAAAAGAAGAAAAAAAAAAAAAGGGAAAAATATGAGCATTTTTTAAATTTCAGAAGAAACACATTCTCCAGTGTGCGTATACACACTCGACTTACAGGGTCTATTTCGCTTCTGATGAAGAGAATCGGTCATGACATAGCTTTTGGCCAAGATAAAAAAAAAAAGGGCAAAAAAAAAAAAGAGAGGAAACAAAAAGATTGCATGCATGCAAAAAAAGAAAAAAAGGGGAGGCATTACCTAATTGGAAAAAAAGCGGGATAAAACTTTGGGCGCCGCCATTTGATTGGCAGCCCCGATTGGTGAGTTTTTTTTTCGTAGCGGAAGACAGGGCCCATATCATATTTCTTTTTTTTTTTTTCTTCCTTTTTCTTTTTCACTTGTTGTTTCAAATAATACATGGTTGAGGAAGCAAGCAAAAAATTCTCTGTAGGCGAATCGTCGCCGTCACCGACGTTTGTGGCGCCTGTGCAAGCGACTGCGGCGCACAAAAAGCCGGTGCGACACCATGTCAAGCGGCGGTCGAGCGGAAGAGTGCATGTCACGAAGCTTGCGCCTATGGCGAAGGCCCAGCAAGGTGGACAGCAGCTGCTGCAGCAAGAGGATGAGGCTGTGGTGCCTGCGCGCAAGCCAATGAAGCGATCGCATTCAAGCAAATCGCTTCATCGGCTGCCATCTGGCGGTGGTGGCGGCCACAAGGTGAATCTGTCGGGGTTCACCATGACTACACACAGCACAAACAACACAAACAACACAAACAACACAAACAACACGAACAAGCAGCAACAGCAACAGCAGCAGCAGGTGTCGCCCCCGGATTCGCCCACCAAGCCTAAACCATCCACCTCGAGCCCTGCTTTCCATGTTTCCCAACAAGCACCGGCTGCCCCCATCGCCCATCATCTCAATGCCACTGCAAATACCCCCGTGTCCATCGTCGACTCATCTGCATCCACACCGTCCGTCGTCAGTGCCAATCCTCATCCTCAAAATCTGGCTTCTAGACCATCCTCCTCGGCCGCATTGCACGCGTCGTTGGTTCAGCAACAACAACAACAACAACAGCAGCTTCTTTTGCAGCAACAACAGCAACAACAACAGCAGCAGCAACAGCAGCAGCAATATCATCAGCAATTGCTGCAACAACAGCTTCAACAACAATTAAATCAGCAAACAAGCCTCCAAAAATCAAATTCGGATTTGCCGGCCATGATGGACGCCATGGAGGCCGGGCCCAGCGTCCAATTGACGCAAAATCAGCCCACCCAGCCGCAGGAGGATCCCATGCACGCGGTCGTGGCTCCCTGGAACGATGCACTCGACAGGCTATACAAAGACATCCGCCATTACCAACATCCAATGAACAGCAGCATGATTCGATGCGTCAAGCGCAAGGAACGCGCAGATAAAATGTCCACCGCACACCTCCAGCAGCGCCTCGCGCGCTTGAGCCTTGCCAAGCAACATCAACACCAGCAACACCAAGGACCCCAGCAGCTTATCGACGAAAGCAGACAACAACGCACCTTTTCGTCGTCCATCCTGCCCACCCTCGGATCGCTTGCAGCCGCCAATGCGTCGTCATCGTCCGTCCACCGCTCGGCATCCTCCGCCGCCGCACCACTGACCACAAAATCCGCCAAAACCAAGCTCGACCGCCTGCGCGCACATGCCGCCGCCCACCCGCCATCGTCCACCACTTCTACCATGAGCAATGGCTTCGCCTCAACCTCGGATACCAATCGATCCGCTGCCGGCCGCTGGAGCTACACCGGCATTTTGGATCGCATGCTATTTTACACTTCTGGATAGATTTTTTTTCTTGTTTTTTTTGCTCTTTTTCTTGTTTTTTTTTTTGCTTTTACGTTTCCCTTGTGTATTGTATTTTGCTCTTGTAATTTTAAAAAAAAAAGTGCTCTTTAGATTCGCCACACACAAAACAAGAGACGGTATGGGGAGGAGTCCAGTTTTATTCATGTGAAATGACAAAAAGCAAAACAAAAGGGGAGGAATCTGCGTCATGTGTAGCAGACGACCTTGCCACCGCCATTGCCCGAAATCACCACAAGGCGGTCAAGGTTGGGGTGGAAGTCATTGACAGCCTGCACGGCAGTGATATGATCCGGGTCATACAAATCGTGCACTTTGCGCATCGTCTCGCTCGAAAAGATGTTGATCGGCCGCATCATGTTGCCAACCACAAAATGAGGATGTTCAAGCCCAAATCTCACGTTCTGGTTCCATCGCGCGCGGAAAAGTGGCACCCACCTGCGAGTCAGCGCGTAAAAAAAAAAAAAAAAAAAAAAAAAAAAAACGAATCAGTTTTTGCCTCTCTTTTTTTTTTCGGCTCACTTACTTGCCAACGTGGCAATTGTGCTTGATGCGGCCGCGCAGCGTCAGCTCTTGCGCGTCATTGAGATCAAACACCCGCAGCAGATCGTCGTAGGACGCAGTCGACAGCTGCTTGCCCGTTGGTGAAAAGTATGCGCTCGTCACGGCATAGCCGTGCGCCAATTCTTGCAGCGGCTCGTCCACCTTGATGTTGCGCCGGTCCCAGATGGTCACGGTGCGGTCATTGCACGCCGCAGCAACAAGATGTGTATGTTTCGGGTTCACACTCACACAGCCGATCTTTTTGTTGTGTCCGCGGATATCGTAGCTCGTCTCCACGCCTGACCGACGGTCCAGAAACCCGAGCTCGCCAAACGCCGTACCAAAAGCAACCTGAAAAAATAATGAAAAAGGGGGAAATGGGGAAAAATCAGAGAATTGAGTACGCGACGCGTCCTTTTTGGTTTCTTTTTTTTTTGAGCATACCATATTGGCGTCGTCCCACAAGTCGAAATAACTCAAAGGGCTTTCGTTTTTCATGGGGATATCTGTAAATGTCAGCTTGTTCATGTCCCAAATTTTCATAGTGCCGTCAAATGAAGAGAGATACAGCGTCGACGGGTCATGCTTTGAGAATTGTGCATTGCCAATGCTCGACAGGGACGGTCGGTACTTGTACACGACGGGGTCACCATCTTCATCTTCCGCCTCCACATCCCAAAATGCCATGCTGCCGCTATTGTCCGTCACAATGCCTAGCAATTTGCTCTTGCTAGGATGAAACCTAGAAAAGAAAAAGAAAAAAAAAAAAAAAAAAAGAACAATTGGCATGGCAAATAAAAATAAAAAAGGGAAAGGGATGAAAAGGGGAATTGACTTTCTTACAGACAATTAGTAACTTTATCGGGCACGGCCTGCACGGTTTTCCATTTGTGTTTGATCTCCAGTTTGGCAAGCTCGTCGTGCAATGGCTGCAGATTGGCATCCATTTTTGGGTCGAAATCCATGTCGCCCGCTAGAGGAGGGTCGCCCTCGTCATCGTCGCTTTCCGCCGCGGCTTGCAGAGTGTCGGCGAGCCGCTGGTGTTGATCTTTGTCGTCCAAATTCAGCGCCAATGCGTCGCTGCGGTTCCTCTCGGGCCGTTCGTACGACCGCGACGACAGCTGCTGCTTATTGCCCACCACGGTGTCGTACTCGGTGATCTCGATCTTGGCCGCGGGAACACCACGCAGACGCGCAGAATGCCGCGTCGGCTGTTCCACGCGCTTCTTGGCCGGCCGCGGCCTCGCCTTGACCGTGCTCGCTGGATGCTTGCGCACCGCAGGTACCACAGGCAGCGTAGGAATATGAAGCTCCTGAAGAAGCTCCTTGTTCCGCCTTTTGGAAGAAAAAAAAAAGTGTCAGCGCGCCATAGACAACGCAAAACAACGCAGCGCTTAATTGCTTTCGTACCGGATATTCTCCAGCCGCATCTTCTCATAGTCAGACATGTCGCTGGCGCCTACCATGGTATCAAAATTGCTCGAGGGCACAAAAAAATAAAAGCTAAAATAGGAAAAAGTGAACAAAGAAAAAAAAAAAAAAGTGAACAAAGAGAATGAAAATGGGAGACAACACAGGGGGCGGGTTTCTAATATTGGCGGTGGCGGTACATCAAATTGTGTGGCAAAGCAAATAGTCAGCAAAAGCGCGTCACCCAAAAAAGACGCGTCGCGGTCAAGCACTTCCAACTGAGCCTTTTTTTTGGCTTCTGTCACCTTTTTAAAGCAAAGCTTACCGTATCATAAAGGACAAACAGCTCAGACTAGTGCATCCTGCACTGGTTGGTCTCTGGTGAGTCGCCCTTCTTCGCTTCTTGTCGACGATAAGACGCAACATGCCCAAATTTTCAAAACTTTACACGATTCACTTCAATAGTCGGTGTGCTCCAAAATGTTACCCAATAATCGTGGAGCAATCTCGCATTTCAAGGGAAAACGTGTGATAAAACGAGAGCTGACTTGACCGTTGTCAAGATCTCAAGTAGTTTTGGCATAATTTTCTAAATTCAATCCCAATCACGGATGGACCGCCACCAATACTGACATTGTTCGACAAGTCACACTTGGATGTCATTTTATGATTGTCTACAATTCCGATGAACAACATTTACATGCTTGCAATATCCGATCAAACATTTTGTCACTTTTTAAATTCGATTTTCTGGGCAACATACAGGACGATCCACGACACTTTTAACGCGTCAGAAGCACCTGTCTTGAATCTCTATCGAATGAGACCAGTTTCATCGATGGATGGCTAAAACTCGCAGAGAAAATACACTTTTTCATCAAAATCTTTAATCGCGATTTGATCGACAACGGTCTAGTTGACCCCCAATTTTTATTGAAGATTTAATAACAAACCGGGGGGCGAGCATCTAATGGGATCGCTTGCAGCGCGCTGGAGACACACCAAGCGCAAACGAAAAATGGCCATCTCAGAGCTCCAAAATCAAAATCGAAAAAATGGGTCTTCAAAAATCCTCCAAATTTGCACATAAGAGGCAGCGCAGGGAGAAACCACGAGCCATGCCAAAAACGAGTGAGGTTGGCCTGCTGGTTGGCAAGCAATTCACGATTTAGGAGTAAAATTTGCCGACGAATGGCACGCAGGAGCGCGTCCTTGGAGCCGCGTCGACGCGTTCACTAGTCAAAGAGGCTCCAGGCCCATGGATTTGACTTGAAACAGGCACCCTTAAATTAGAGTCTGACGCGGTTTTTCACGCGTCCAAGTTGCCCCGCAAACGGGTTGTTCGCATCGATTCTGTCTGCAACTCGTTTTTTAAAGTGATCATTGATGGTCACGTACGTAGCAGATCGTGCTCTTGGTTGTGAGCTGCGTTTCGAGGATTTGTGGTCAGTCTTCGTCAAGATAGCCTTGTGCGGAAAATACGAAGCAAATTGCATTTTACGCAATACCCAGTCAATGGAACCAAAAATTTTATGGCATTTTCACCGGTAAATGGATGCATTCTACCCTGTGGTTGAATGTCGCAGCGATCCGAGAACCTCATTTTCACTGATTAAAAATCTGTGGCTGTACCCCTTGGTAAATCGGTAGAAAATCATGGTTTTTCGACTTCTACATGGGGCGCCATCGAGTGCTCTCAGTTGCACGAAACTTTGACATATAGGCATTTCGGCCTCTCTCTTTTCAGAACAAGAGTAAAAACCGGGGGTTGTTCTGGCCGTTGGCGAGAAAATCGACAATGATCCATAAATTCGCAATTTTGTCTCTGACGCGTCAAGTTGCTGCAGTTCGGCGAGGTTAACACATTTCAAGTGGAAAGAGACGCCCAAGGGTGTCATTTTGTCCCTGCCCGGCAACGCCGATGCCAACATTTGCACACTTGCAACGCCCAATCAAACATTTCAGCTTCATTTTTCTCGGCAATGGATAAGACAAAGGACGGCGCTTGCCGTGATCATAGATGCGGAATTCGATTCACTGTCGGATGAACCCAGTTTCACCAGCGTACGACCAAAACTGATGCAGAAACTCCAATTTCAAAAATTTGGCTTTGATTTCTCTTTCCTCGAGAACGGCTTGATCAACTCCCGATTTTTATTGCGGATTTCCCAAGAAAGAAGGGGTCGTACCCGACCCCTTCTCCCTGAGTTGATCTGTTGTGTTTTTCTAGAATGATTAACGGTTGCCTATTAAAAAGTTAATCATTATACAAAAAAAAAAAAAAAAAAAAAAGAAAGAAGGGGTCGATGCATCTAATGACATGACTCTTAGATCTCGTATGTGAACCGTATTTTTGTTTTTTGTACATTTTCTAGGGCACTAGCTGGGATGCTGAGTTACTGACAGATTTTTTTTTCACGCCTGCAGAAGCTCGTTTGTGGATACTGTATCATTTGGGCAGGCAGGTAGAGCGAACCAGTGTGGTTCCACGTCTGCCAAAGTGCCAAACCAGAATCGAAAATGCGAGTTTTACGAGTCATAGTCGTAAATTACAGATCGCAGGGCATTGGGCAGGGTGGCGTGCTGTTTTTAGGTCATTTTTTTGCTAGGGTCAACGCATCCAAGTATCCCAAACTGTATTATTAAAAGTGTGTGGGGCATCCGGTTGGTACGCATGGGGCCAGGCGGCTCAATTCGAGACGCGCTCGTCAGAAAAAAAAAAGGGGGAGGGGGAGCGAGGTGTTTTGGATGTCCGCGTTCAAGGGGAGGGCAAAATAAAAAGCAGTGGACGCGGCCCCGCTGGCTCTTTGCCTCTTTTTCTTTCGTTTATTTTTCCTTTGATGCCCCGCACCTTATGAAATCTAGTCAATTAGCCTCCTCCTTCAAGGTAAAGCATGCTTCACGAGCACAATGGGGTGTTGCTGTGTTGCTCTCGACACGACAAAAAGCAGTCTCATTGACCTTTTTGTTTTGTTTTTGCGCGTAGCTGACGACGGTCAAAGCCTTTGAGCGCGAATTATCGGTTGCCAGCAAGGCGTTCCAAGGAAAAGAAAACGAGCACAACTGGGAGCAGCGTGAAAAGTACCTGCAGCTTCTTTTACACGTCTTGGACGAGTGTGACGACGACGCATGGAGGGCATGTGCTGTGCAAGGCGTGCATGACCTTGTTCTGGGCATTGCCGACGCTGTAAGCCCCCCTCTCCCTTTGAAATGCCCCCCCCAAAAAAAGACCTCTGGCGTGCTCATCTTTTTTTTTTTTTTCTTTTCTAGACCAAGAGTCTGCGGACCAAGTACGCATTTGCAGCATTTGACGTGATCACGGCCATTGGGCGGCGCGTAGGCGGTGCGCTGGACGGATACACGCTGGAGACGCTCGTGCTTGCGCTGTTGCAGTGCGGCGGGTCGACCAAGCAATTGGTGGCGACGCGCGCCAAGGATACGATGCTCGTGCTGCTTGCGACGACGACGTACCACAACAAAATCCTCGCGCTGTTGTGCTCAAAGTTCCACGACCGCAACCAACAAGTGCGCCACTATATTGCTACCTTTATGCGCACGTACCTGCAGGTCCACACGCGCAACCCCGCCGTACGCGCCAGCATGTCCAAGCAGACGCACGTCCTCGAGCCATTCATCCGTGCCGCCCTGCTCGATGCATCGCCAATGGTCAGGGATCAGGCGAAACACGTTTTTTGGCTTTATCGGCGCCACTGGCCAGCACGAATTGAAAAGTAAAAAAGGAAAAAAAAAATACACGAAAAAAGAACTAGGAACTTGACGCTTTTTTTTTTTTTTTTTTTTTTTTTTTTTTTTTTGCTCTAGGTTGACGAAGCAGCTGGACGATACGACCAAACGGCAATTAGACAAGTGGATGGCGACTCTTGTCGATAGTCAAGAGGATGACGACAATGCGACGATTGCCAGCTCCAGCACCGTGTCTACAGGCAGCACGACACGCCCCTCGTCGGGCAACCGATCCGTGCTCGGCAAACGCAAGGTTTTGACGCGAGCCACACCGACACCTCCTCCCATTAGCGCCAAATCCGCGGCCTACGAAAGCAGCAGTCAGCCGCGCGCATCGCCATCGCCCGTTGTGCAGCTCCGCAGAACCAAGTCGGACACGGTACTGCCATTGGAAAATCCAAAAACGCCAAAAGCATCAAAAACGACACCTAAAACGCCAAATGCGACACCGAAAACGACGACGCAGCCGCTGGCAAGTGCGACGCTGCTGCACATGCTGCGCAGCAAGGACGTGGCGACGAATGTGAATGCACTGCGCACGCTTGCGGAGCGTCTGCAGCGCCCCAGGACTCAATTGTCGTCGTCGATGGTGCTGCCATTGACGGTGCCGAGCCGTATGGACATGCTTCCGATCTTGTGGGAGTATCTGTCGCCGGAGCGGTTCCATGGCGATTTATGCCGTCAATTGATGTCGTGGGAGTGTCTGGCGACCGTCTTTGTCCAGGTGTTTTCTTTGCCGCATTACGCGCCGTCTTTGATTCTCGCCGATGACCAGCCGGCTTGCCGTCGCGGTCTGCGTCGCCTGAAACGGTACCTGGCGCGCCACGACCCATCCCTCGTGAAACATCTGCTCAACATCCTGCTCATGGCCACGTACGCCGGCGGCTCAGGCTTGCAAGATCGAAATGCCAAAAAGCAGCTGAGCGCACAAAAGACCGCGGACGCCAATGCCGCACGCGACAGCCTCGTCGATGGTCTTGTCTTGTGGCTGGATGAATTGCTGTGCGACCATGTCGGTCTCGGTGGTGGATCGAGCAACAATGAAAACGACGAAAACGACGAAAACGCCGAAAATGACGAAAACGACCGTTGGACCGAATCGTCGCTGCTGCATGACAATGACGACGATGACAATGACATGGAGCACGTCGCATCGGCATGGTTTGACGACGACACGCACCTGGAGGAGTGCCTCGAAGCCACATTGCGCTTGTTCCGCGCAAAGCAGATGCCGCCCGCGCACCTCGCGCACCTGCTCACCCTCATTAGCCGCCTGCGCCTTGCCAATGAACGCGTCTTTGATAAGGTTCTTGCCCAGGAGGACGACGACATCGCAATGCCTCTGCGCAAGCTGCTTGCACAGCCAATGGCTCCTCCAACGACCACAAACATTGACGAAAACAACAACAACAACACGGTCGATTCAGGCGGCGACACGGGCGACACGGGCGACACGGGCGACAACATGCACGATGTCCTGGACGACCACCACACGACGCGTTCCATCCACTCGGCGTCGCCCCCACCCTCGTATGATGACGTTGTGCGCCAGGATCACGAATTCGCCAACAGAGCACAGGACAATGATGACGAAAACCGCTCGCCAACGCCCCAAAATGACCACAACGAAGAATTAGAAACACGCGACGCGTCGGCTGCCAGTGACACGGACGAAAAACCCACTAATCATCACCATGACTCGCCGTCCCCTGTATTACTGGGCCAATCCTGTGAAGACGATGTTCTCAACACGAGCATTGGTGGCAACGTCCTTGTCGACACGTCGCCCCCGCTACATGAGCATATGCCAAACGTAAAAAAAAAAGGGGGGGAAAAAAGGAAAAAACTGGTTTGATTCACCTCATTTTTCTTTTTTTTTCTTTTTATTAACGGAGCAGATTCCCTTGACCAATTCATCTCTGCGAGGCTTGCATCAGCGGCCAAACGCTGCCAAGGCACAACATCCACGATCGTTCAACGCACAGTCGCCATCAAAAAAAGCGCGCACTGCGCTGCATCATGACTCGGACACGCTACCATCAGCCACCACTCAGGTTTTGGCTCCAACAGGTGCGATGTCATCAGAGGAAAAGGAGGAAAAAGAGGAGAAGGACGACGACGGTACCAGGCTCTACGAGGCGCTCCAGGCCCTGAACATGCACCAAGCCGGTCACAAGGACGCATATTTCCAGCTGACACAGCTATGCAAGGCACACGCAAACAAGCAGCATCGCCACGATAACATCTGGATGCAGCCATTGCCGGAACAAAAGGAGACGCTGCCCACCACCACGCTGTTTGATCTCGCATTTCGCGTGTCTGTTGAACAGGGCCAGCAATTGCATCACCAGACACCGCCGCATCCGCTCGTGCCGTGGCTCCGCTGGATCCAATGCTTCTTGCATCATCAATCCGCTCTGTTTCAGCATCTGCACGACGCTCACCTGATGCACATCTTGGCAAAAACGCTGCTCGAGACAAAAAGGGAAAAATTTAACCAGGTAATGCATGAAAAAGATAGAGACCTCTATTTTTTTTTCCATCCCCATTAGTTCTGGCGCAAAAAAAAAAGTGGGGGAAAAAAGCAAGAAACTCATTTTATTTTATTTTTATACGACGGATGATTTTAGATCGCGGTGCTCGTTGAAGACAATCTGACCGCTATATTTACCACGGTACTCGACGTGAAGCGTGGTCTGGATGTGCTCAAGCACTTGGCATCACAGTCGTACGGCGACGTCACGGATCCATGGGTGCATCCCCTCAGCTCTCTCTTTTCGGTCATGGGCATCGTTGTTCAGCGCATGCCCGGCCATGATCTGATCCACCAGATGCTGCACAAAAAGATATGGACAGACACCATCTTGCAGGTACGTAGGACAGAGGAAAAAAAAAAAAAAAAAAGACAAAAAAAAAAGGTGTATTTTGCCCGTTCCCCCCTCCTCCAATGGCTGATCTAATCGCTCCCTCATGTGCTTTTCTCTCTTTACACACGGGTGCAGGGCTTCAATCACGGTGATGTGTCGGTGAGACAGGCGTGTGTGAAGGCACTGGTCAAGATGGCAGATGTTTTGGGCAAAGATCAAGATATCAAGGCCTTTCTCCCGAGCTTACGTGATGAGCAACGACATCTGCTCGATTACTACATTCACCGTTGAAACAAGAGAATGAAATAAAAATAGCTCGCTTCCCCCCTTTGTCCATTCAATGGCTGTTTTTGGTTTTTTTGGGGGAGGAGAAGAGAAGGACACACAGGTTTTCAACGGCAAACGCGTCCTTTGGAGGGACCCCAGTCGACCCTCATTTGCGCGACCATGCAATGACCAATTGCACGACCAAGTGGGGGTGGGGGAAAGGGTCCTTGATCAACATGTTCACGTAAGGCACTTGGTGTTCCGTCAAAAAAAAAAAAAAGAAAGAAACAAGACGCGCCATGAGTGACCGTGGCACAAGACGGGGGAGCGGAGACGTGGAGACACCAGAATTGTGTGTGTGGGGGGCGGCCAAGAAGGGAAGGGGACGATCCCCGTGTCGGGATGGGCTTTTTTTTTTTTACCCATTCTCCCTTTTGCCTTACCTCTGTCGTCCATTGAATGCGTCTGCGCACGCACGCGCGCGGTCTTAGGGCTCCGCGTAAAAGAAAAAAAAGGGGGGACCGTTTATCTCTGATGAGAGAGATTTGCGTTTTTACACGGATGATGATCATGGTGTCTATGAACGTGGACCATGAGGTGCGGTGCGCGACACATGATGAGGGGTGCTGCTGATGGGATTTGCGCACGTTTCTGCGCGCAAAGCAATCAGAAAAAAAATCAGGGACGTCACACAAAACAAGGTCTGTATCACACGGGCATTTTTTTCCCTTGGCCTTTTACCTAATATTGCCCGCTTACAAAATCTGGGTGAATGACCCTGGCCCTTTCCCCACACCTTTAATTCATTCTCAGTGATCAAGCATTGGCATCTTGCTTTGTTGTTGTTGGGGGGGGGGAAGGAGGGAGCCGCGCGGAAAAAAAACAAGGAATATAAAAAAAAAAAGAAGCGACAACACGCGACGCGCCCTCCAATGGGGCACTTTCAATGGGCTTGGGTGGAAAGTAATTTAGCCAAGTCGACACTTGTCCACCTGCATGAGATCGACTCCCTTTTCTCCTCCTCGGGCCTATTCCTTTTGCCGTAGCACCATTGCACCCCATGCACCAGCCATCAAAAACACTCTCTGGCGAAAAATTTACTTTTTTATGTATGAGCCCAATCGCTTGATTTTATCAGGTGGCACGTGCAGAAGACTTTTAGATAAGCACTTTTTTCCAAAATGTTCTCAATGTGAGAAAATAGGGTTGTTGTTGTGTGTTTTGACCCATGGGCGGGGCAATGGGGCTCCCCCCAATTCTTGTTTGCTTTTTGATTTGATTATTTCAGAGCCAATGTGCTTGATTTGGTAAGCAAATCTCTTTGTCCCTGGCGTTTCTCAATGGTTGCGGCGCGACATTTTTGGAAAATATCGCACCATATCATGCTCGCTTTGTTCGAAACTCGGACAAGGTGTTATCAAGAGCACAGAAGAACGAATTCCTTGTTTATATTCCATTGGGCCATCTCGCTCCTTCCCGAAGCGGCGTCACTGATCCCAATCTTGGCGAAAAGGGACACAAATGCCACAATTTTGCACATGGCCAAGTACGCACACGGATGACTTTTTTTTTTGGGTCCAATCCGATTGTAAATACCAAATGGGGCAGCTCACCACTGCAAAAAAGGTGAAGCTTGCCTGTTATGCGCACCATGAGCTGTGTTTTTGCTGTTTTGTGGGGATGTCAAACACAATGTGAAAAAGGGCAGGCCAATTTAGGTTTTCCCAGATCTTGTTTTCCCACAGGATCAAACGCTCCCCCCTCGGGAAGAAAACGAGCCACGGAAAATCAACGAAAGAAACGAAATCACACACACACACACACACACACACACACACATACACAGCGTCGTAAAATAAAAAAAATCGCCAAATGTGGAAAACCCGCCATTGTTTTTTTATTTATTTATTTTTTACTTGAGCAATGCCATCACTTCGCCCAAACGTGTCCTTGTGCGTGCCAAACAGGCTGCCATGGTATCTACACCAAGAACAAATCCACCATTCTTGTGAACATGCAACAAGTCACCATCCGAGTCCATGACCACGGTCATGCGTTCCTTTGTCAGCTGCTCTTCGGCGTCATTGGGGTCGGCCAGGATCGCGTCCGGCGCAAACACGCAATAGGTCGCCGCCAGTGGGAAGCGTGTCATCTCAAATGGCCGTAAAAGCACCTCATTGTCCGCCTCCACTACCATGGTTTCAGAAACCTCCGCCTGGGGCAATTGAACTTTTCCATTTAAAAGAAAAAAAGCATGAGAAAACACGGGAAAAACGCGTCGCTTGGCCATCCTCCCCATCCCCGGCGGAAAGATCAGAGCTAGAAATCTCCCGTCGTTGCACATTTTGGGTGGATCCTCCTCCTTTTTTGTTTCCATTGTCACTTACGATGACGGAGCGCCTGTACAAGGGCCAACAGACTCGCGTCTAAAATGTTCCCGTCGTAATTGAGACACACAATGTCGGCGTACAACACCCATGCCACTTTGCCTTGTTCAATGCACAGGTTCTCCAGAGGTATCAAATGAGGTCTAACGATAAAAAAAACGCGTCAATTAGCCTTTTTGTTCCCGCGAAATCCCACACACACGCACACATGCACACATGCACACAAAACACACAAATGAAACACATACTTGCGAGAAAACAGCTGGTGGATGAATTCAGACACGGCTTGTGCCTGTTCACAAGGCGGACCCGGGCGAAATTTGGATGAACACAATGGTGATAGCGACACGTTGGGCACTAGGATTAAAAAAAAAAGACGCATGAATTTCAAAAGAGAGAGATCGTTGACGCGATTCTTTACCCAAAAATCCTTGATTTGGCGCGTCCAATGCAGGTTCACACACCTCGGCCTTGATACCACACACCACAATGGTGCCGCCGAGCCGAACCATGGCGCTGGCATTGGCTGTACTTATCACATTGGTCGTGATCATGGTCTCGCGAAAGCGATCGAGCATTCGGCCGTCAGGACGCACCTTTTGGTCGATAAAACGACGCATATACTCGTGCGGCTGAATACGATTGAAAATATCCGAGTTTTTAAGCGTTTCCATGGTGCGGATCAGGGATCGATCTAAAGAAAAAACGAGCTGGTGGCGCAATAGAACGAAGAAAAAAAACAAAAAGCGAGCAACATCCACGCTGTTGTTTTTTTCGGTCGCCCTCCCCGTCATCCAGCGAGAATTGGGCAAGCACCATCTTTGGAAATCACCGTTTCCAGGGCCTAATTGCCTATTTTAGCGATACCGTGCGCAAACAGACGCGATCCCCCCAAAAATCACATCATGAAAGCCCATCGCTTTTCCCACTTCCCCACGTCGCCCCCTTTTTTCCTTGTTTTATTTTTCCTTGGCTCCTCCTTGCCCCCTCCCCCCATCTTATCATTGGCATGGACGGGATCCCAACCCATTTCTCTTTGTTCCGCAGAGCAATCATGCGTATCTCTCCAAGCAAAAAAAAAAGTTTTTTTTCCTCCCTGTGTATTTTTCCCCACCTTTCGACAGACTCCTTGTCCTCGTCCCCCCCCTTTTTTTCCCTTGGCCATCCCCCCCCAAATTCATGCTTACTTAAAAGCCGTGAATATAAAAGACACGATTTTTTTTTCTTTTTTGTCTTCCCCTTCTTTTCCGTTCCTTCACTTTCTCTTTTTTTTGATTTCCGTCTTTTTTTCACATGTCCAGTATGGAGTACCTGGCCGCTAATCAGCTTTTATACTTGTCAGGCAACGTCAGCAAGCCTAACGGATCGTCGTCATCGGGGATCATGATGACCATGTCAATGGCGCCGCACCATCAACATCACCCCCATGCATCTGCGGCGTCTGCGCCCGTCGGCGCGTTGCAACACGTCGCGCACGCGTCGTTCCAAGGCGCGAATTCGTCCAATTCGTCCAATTCGTCGTTTTCATCAGCTTCTTCATCGCCACGCACCTTTGCGCATGGCGCACCACCGGCGACAGCAACGGCGGCGGCTGCAGGTGCAGGTGACAGCAAGCAGGCAGCGCGGCCATACAAATGCCCATTGTGCCCAAAGTCTTTTTATCGATTGGAGCATCAAACGCGACACATTCGCACACACACGGGCGAGAAGCCACACCAATGCACGTTCCCTGGATGTGAAAAGCGGTTCTCGCGATCGGACGAGCTGACACGTCATGCGCGCATCCACACGTCCCCGAGCAAGCGCCGCTCGCGTGCAAAACAGCAACAGCAGGCACCTTCCGCTTTACCACGCCAGCAACAAGGCCCAAGGCACGTGTATTATCAACAGCACCAGCAACAACACCAGCAACATCATCATCAATATCATCCTCAATCTCATCATCATCCTTATTTGTCGCAAAAACAGCAACAACAGCCTCAATCTTCGCCTTACCGCCTCAATCACCGCGATCGCTTCAGCATGACACCGCCAACACCACCACAACATCACCACACGTCGTGCTACGACGCGAAAAAGATGCCATCGGCGGCAAGCAGCACAACCAGCCACGTTTCGATGCCGCCGTCGCCCGTCATGTCCACCGGCGAGATCTCTGATGGCGACATGATCGTCACCCCAGATAATTCACCGACCCTGTCGCACCACCGGCCCGCCACCATGTCGACATCCACCAATTCCACCTCCAATTCCTCCTCGTCTTCACCATTGGCACACGTCACCTTGGCAAATGCATCAAAGGCCCCGTCTTCCAACTCCTCGTCGCTCCTGTCGCTCCTCCACCGCCCGCCACAGGCACGCACCTTGCCCCCGATCCAGCATGGCTCGGCTGCTTCATGCAATGCGTCATTGCCTTCCATCCATGCCATTGTGCCCCTATAATGCCCTCGTTTTTGCGATTTTTTTTGTGTGTCTCTCTCTTTCTCTCCTTCCCATCGTTCGGCGCTTGACTGTGCGTTAAAATTCGTCTCCTACATTCTCTTTGTCTACAAATTTGCATAGATGAGCAAGCGAGGGGGGGAGGGAGACGCCTGGATCTTATTTGGTGCGCGTTTCGTCTTTTAATCAACCCAATCGCTCCCTTTGGACACTCCTACCCGTTGCTTTGCTCTATGATCCATGTGCGCTTTCTCTTCTCTCACACCATCTGCCCCTTTCCCTCACCCCCCGCCCCTTTCTTCCTCGCCCAATCTCGATCGTCCCCCTTTTTTTTGAAAATATCCTCGTCATTTGCCCCCCTTTTTTTTTTCTTTGCTTCACCTTGACCCCCCACCCCATTACATTCATATATCCCTCTTTTTTTTACCCCACGATTTGCTTGATTGGAGCGAAAAAAAGAAAAAAAAGTTCATGCTTGTACATACATTAAAAAAACAAAAAGTACGCCATTTTTACTTTTTTTCATTAACCCCGCGCCGTCCAGACGTCCATTGTAAAAGCAAAAAAGCGCAAGCACCTTTTTTTGTGTGTGTGTGTGTGTGTACGATAAAAAAAAAAAAGAGAATTTCGGAACATTTTGGTAAAATTTGACGCAATTGCAGCCCTTTTTTGTGTCCATCTTTGCGATCATGAGTTCTCTCCCCCCCCCACTCTCCTTTTGTGAGAAGGGGCTAGGGGGGATGATTACAATGACATATTACGCATCTGCGTCGCATGCGGTTCATTACACGCGCCCCCCTCCCCTCCTTTGTCTCGCATTGGTGCCGCGTGCGTGTCTGAACCGCCCCTCCCCCTTTTTTTTTTTTATTCTCGCCATCGTTCCCCCCCTCCCCGAAGCTCCACTTGAAATATTGATGCATAAATCCGCGGTCTGCAGAAATAAACACAGGCTACGCCGCAATTGACGCAAATTGAGCCACGCACCCAACAAAACAAAAAAGAAAAAAATGGCTATGCGGCACAGGATCAGAAGAAAAAAAAAAAGTGGAGCAAGCCCGCACGCCATTGCCAAGAATGGCCAAGTCAGACACGCGCGCAGACCGAGCTCCCCCACCTTTTTTTGTCTCTCCTGCTTTGGTGTCACCGTCAGCTGTTTTGTTTCGTTTTGACGAAAAAATCCCTTTTGGACGAGGATTTGCCTTTTGCGCACCACCCTCCTGCCTTTTTTTTTTTTTCTGCGCTGTTGAATTAGGCGCGTCCATGTGGGGTCTGTCTGTCCCCCCTTGTTTTTTTTTCCTCCTCCCCTTAATATCATCATTTCATCCCATTGTAGCCTCGCACCTTGGCTTTGGCTCTCCTTTTTTTTTCATTCTTTTTATAATCATTAAGGTGCGGGGACGGACGAGGGGCGAAGCCTGGAACCGACCAACATCAAATGTCGACGTTTGGCGGCACCCCCCCCCTCCCCACGCCCGCCCCTGTTTCTTTCATCCTCTGGATTTCACTTGCCCTTTTGCTCTCTCTCTCTCTCCCGTTTCTCCCGAGCACCAAAAGTGCTTCATAGATCACGTAAGAAAGTACCCAATGAATCTGATTGCCCAGCGCTTGCTTGCCGCTTTTGGTCAGACGCGACCAAAGTGAAAAATTACAATTGGCATGCCATCCCGTGGGAGAAATCACGATCCAATCCACCCGTTTGCCCGATTGGAACCGTGGAGAAAAAAAAAAAGATCCTCCTCTCCCCCCCCCCCACAAATGCAACAAATGAACCTACCCGCGATCTTAAAATGAGAGCCTCTCCCCCCGGAAACAGACATCTGTCGTGCTGATTCAAAGCAATTCATGGAATTCATGACACACAAATGCACAAACATGTAAATTAGAAGATCGCGGACACTCACGGCCAAAACGAGCAAAGGGTGCCATTAGAAATTGCCTCCTTCCTCCCCCCCCCAAAAAAAGAGACGGGATGCGGTGCATTGGGTTTTTTTAGGCTTTTTTTGGGCTCACCATTGTCATGGTCATGGTTCATGCAGCTCCATTTCACACACCAACAAGAGGGACAGGGAGACCCAGTCATCAGCAGGGGCAGATGAAGTGCGTCTATTATTTTTTTCCCTTGTGGGATCACGCGTTCCCTTCTTTTTCCGCCATGTCCCCCGCACTGTCCCCCCGATCCCTCGTAGACAGCTGCACAGTCCGCCCCCCTTCCTCGTTTGCATTGGGCTGCAAACAACGTGCGTCTTTATACTGGCCTCACAAAAAGTGACATTGATTTGCAAATGAGCGTGTGAGAAATTAAATAAAAAGAAAAAAAATAAGAGGCGCGCGTGCATGCGCCAATGCGCGCGTCGCACCGCGCCCGACCCCGCATTGTGCAGCGTTTGTCATGCCACGTCACGAAAGACATGTGTGAGTGAAATGCAAGACGAACAAGGAGGGAAAGTGGGGGGAGGGATAGTGAAAAAACAAAAAATAGGCGTGTGACACGGTGCAGAGTTGATGACAGTTCAAAATGCTCGGACACACACATGTCATTCGCTTGGTAAAAAGGGACGTGTAATGTAAGATGCAATTGTCCAAAGCGGGGTGCCTCTGTGTGACGAAACAGGGATGGACCGCCGCAGCCTGCAAAAAGTGCGGGGGGCGGCCACTGAAAAATCACATTTTCGCTTTGTCCGAGCTTGATTTTCTCAGTCGGCCCAGCGCGGACGTTCTGTCTGACTCGTTCTTTTTCCCAAGCTTGCTCACCCTCTACTTTTTGAGACGAAAAAGCGGGATGCCCACCCTACGAGTCGCGCTTGTCCAGCTTTTTATCGACCACAAGTCACGCAGCGCCAATTGGACAAACGCAAAACGCTACATTGAGCACGCTGCACGTGAAAAGTGCGAGTTGGTGGTGTTTCCAGAGTAAAACCAGGAACAGCGTTGTCAAATTTGTCATGTTTTTGGCCTATTTTGACGCCCATTCGTAAATTTTGCAGGTTCTTCCTCGGCGGGCCCGGGCGAAAGACAGTGACCAATGACGCCAAAAGCCATTTTATTTCCCTCGCACAAAAACACGGCATTGACATTGTGCCTGGCACGCTCATTGAGAGCGATAGCGACGGAAAGCTGCGCAACACAGCCTATTACATTGACAAGTCAGGCAACGTGCTGCTCAAATATGACAAAGTCAATTTGTATCCACAGGAACGACGCTATCTTCAGCCAGGTAAACAAAAAAAAAAAAAAAAAAGAGAGAGAGAGGGGAAGATGAGCACACACGTGCTTGGATTCCCCAACATTGTCTCATGTGCTTATTTCTTTTGTTCTTTTTTTTTACGCCTCGCGGCCGCCTCCCCCCATTTCATGATATGAAGGCCAACCGACGTTTCCAACGTGTCAGACGCGCTTTGGTGTCACCGTGGGGCTGTGTGTGTGCTGGGATTTGGCCGTGCCAGAGGTCACGCGCCATTTGGCCATGAAGGGCCATGCCCAGCTCGTGCTCGTGCCTGGTAAGAGATGAGGGGACATGGCGAGGCAGGGGGGAAATGACACGCGTTTCAAAATACAGAGTGCCCCTTGGAACACAAATTCATCTTTTTTTTTCTAAAAAAAAAAAAAATGACAGCCTATTGGACTTTTGACGAGCAACCCGACGCGCCCGGCACGTACGACGCCGACAGCGAGCTGAACGTGCTGCGCAGCCTGTGTACGGCACGCGCGTTTGAGAACGAAACATGCATCGCGTTTTGCAACGCCGCGCAGCGACCGCGTGCCGATACAGGCAATGATGAAAAGCCGCCACCTCCCTTTGGCGTCCTGGCAGGCGCGTCGCAGGTCACGGTGCCCTTCAAGGGCGCCATCGCACAGGCCAAGAGCGATCGCGAGGAAATGCTTATTGTCGACATTGACGTCCCAAAAGCCACCGCAGACGCAGAAAGCATCTATCTCATCCGTGAGACATACGCCAAAGGGCTCACCAAACCTAGACTGTAGACTTTTTTTTTTGTATTGTACAATTGCCATAAAAAGTGTCGTTTGCTTTTCCTATGATAATTGAATGCCGTTGACCTGAAACAGTGGAGAGCGGACTTTGGCTGAATACAATGCAGCGCGTATAAAAAAGATAAAAAAAAGAGACACATCATATACGAAATGGGCTTGCCTGCAGTGTGTGATAAACTGATAATACAGAGGTCGACCAGCTAGGCTGTTGTCGAAAATTCATCGTTTTCGCCCATGTTTACAAATACTGCTGTACAATATGCTACGACATCAGAAATCAGAAACGAATTGCCGCGAAACTTTGCCGCTTTCCTTTTATTTCTCGAACTCCTTTATTCAATGAATCTTTAAGCCCAGAGATTCATTGGGCTGTTGCCCAGATGAATCCAAAATGGCATGACTTTCACAAATTCAGCATTCACAACAGTACTCAAAATATTTAATGGATCGCAGTGAAACTGGCACTGATTAAAAAAGACACGCCCGGGCGCATTTTGCGATTGTTTGCTCGCCCGATGAACGATATTTGCACGCATGCAAAACCCAATCAAAATTTACATCCACTTTTAAATTCGATTTACTTGGCAACTGGGGGACAACACACGGCGCTTTTAACTTATCGAAAGCGACCTGTTGAATCTCTATCGAATGAGACCAGTTTCATCAATGGATGGCTAAAACTCGCGGAGAATATGCAACCTTTCATCAAAAGAGAACCTGATTTTCACTGATTAAGAATCCGTGACTGTACCCCTTTGAAGATCGGTAGAAAATCAGGCAGGGTTTTTTCATTTCGACATGGGGCGCCATCGAGTGCTCTCAGTTGCACGAAACTTTGACATATAGGCATTTTTTCGGCCTCTCTCTTTTCATAACAAAAGTAAAAATCGGGGGGCTGATCTGGCCGTTGGCGATAAAATCGACAATGATCCATAAATTCACAATTTTGTCTCTGGCGCGTCAAGTTGCTGCAGTTTGACGAGGTTTACACATTTCAAGTGGATAGAGACGCCCAAGGGTGTCATTTTGCTCCTGGCCGGCGGCAACGCCGATGTGCAACATTTGCACACTTGCAACGCCCAATCAAACATTTCAGCTTCATTTTTCTCGGCAATGGACAAGACAAAGGACGGAGCGCTGCCGTGACCATAGATGCGGAATTCGATTCTCTGTCGGATGAACCCAGATTCACCAGTGTGCTGCCAAAACTGATTCAAAAATTCCATTTTCTAAAATTTGGCTTTGATCGCACATTCCACGAGAACGACTCGATTGACCCCCGGTTTTTATTGCAAAGGAGGTCAATGCATCTAAATACATGGCTCTTACTGTAGGTCCCCAGTGTGTACAGTAGGTTGCCAAACGGATTTGAATGAGATCCTTGTCTGATGACCTGGAACCTCTCAAAGCGGGGGACCCTCCAGACGTATGTGGTTTGTCGGGAAGCACGACATTGCTGAAAATTTGGCAGCAGCGCGTTTTTGTAAAAATCATTTCGCAGTAAAATCATGATTCGATCATCGCCAAACCTTGCCACTTTGCTATTTCAGCGTCTCTCTTTTTTGAAGGGAAAATTAAAAAAACCAGAGGTTGATCGGGCCGTTTTCGTGGCATGCGCCGTTTTCAAGAATTGTCACAAAAAATCCAATGATGATGACCAACACAAATTATGTTTCGATTGTCTTCCAATCTTTGTCCTCTAACCACTTCGCCGCGTCTTGTTCAACAAGACAATGAAAACCGGAGGTTGGCTGGATTGTTGTGCAAATGAAGTCGAAATCTCGACATTTTTACAAATGCAGATTTAAACCCACCACTCATCAAATCATGGTTGGGTCATTCATCCAAAAAAAGCCTCACATTAGGTTAAATCGACTCGTCGTTTTTTGACAATACACGTTCAAACCAGGAGTCGATCGCGTCGAGTCGTTGTGCAGATGAATACAAAATCTTGATATTTTACAAATCCAGAACGGACTCTCAAAATACTGTAATTGGTGGATCGCCGTGAAAAATGGCACCGATCGAAAGATGCGTACTCGGATGTCATTTCCTGATTGTTTGCGCGCCCGATAGACGAGCTTTGCACACTTGCCAAAGTCGATCAAACAAGTACATTGGATTAATTTTCAAGCTCAGGTTTCTCGACAACCGGAAAAACAATCAAGGACGCATAATTTACGTAGCATGTCGAAAGCACCCATTGCGTGTCTATCGAATGAGACCAGTTTCATCGATGGATGGCTAAAACTCGCAGAGAAAATCCAATTTTTCATCAAAATCTTTGATCGCGATTTCGCGATTTGCTCGACAACGGTCTTCTGGTCAAATCTCAAATTTATTGCAGTTTTACAGTACTATGATAATAAACAAGGAAGCAAAGTATCTAATGGGATGACTTGCGGCGCACTAGCTTGGGTTTTAACTTTTTGCATCGGTCAATTCTATCTTCACGACAGCCTGCAAAAAATTGTGCAAAGTAAAAAATAAAAATAAATAGCATACAAAAAAAATTCATGCAATTTACGCACCTTAATTTGGAAGTGCCAAATCTTAAATTTTTGCAAAAAAAATCTTGCCCAAAGTACGCACTTTTCTCAGTCGATCGCCGTTCATGCGTCACTCTTTGGGGTTTACAGTATTCTTCCTTTGGGGGGCGAGCTGTCGTTTTGTCTGCCAATAGCAAATTGTCGGAGTTATCTGTTTGGGATGCATTGATCAGTCGGAGTTCGAACTTTCCCAAATTTGGCACTTTCTGAGATTGAAATGTGTGACCCCTGAGTGACCCCTGAGTTGGCTGGGGCGAGCTGTCGTTTTGTTTGCCAATAGCAAATTGTCGGAATTACCTGTTTGGGATGCATTGATCAGTCGGAGTTCGAACTTTCCCAAATTTGGCACTTTCTGAGATTGAAATGTGTGACCCCTGAGTGACCCCTGAATTTTTCAAAAGTGGTCGTAGCGCTTTGGGGGTTTAAGCTCTTTTGTCGCAATTTTTGCCTTCAATTCGATACAACTGTTTTTGAGCAGGGTCGACCATGCAGATGGCGCGATGAATGTAAAATGGTACAAATAGGAGGGTTTTGGCATTTTTGAGTGCAAAAAAAATCGGGCGGGTCAGTTTTGAGCACTGAGCCGCCGTTATTTATGCCGTGAAGCATTTTTCGTTGGCGGGCGATTAGACTGTAAAAAAAATTCTGGAGGCACAGCAGGCGGGCAAAGTTTGAAGAAAAATACACTTTTTGGTTTCCAAAAGGTAAATGTGCACGTTTTTGTGCAGTGTAGCGCGATGCTTCAGGCATTGAAATGAGCAAAATGACAGCAGCGCGCGTCAGTTTACTGTATCATACGGTATGTCCACTGAGATTAAAACATTTACAGTATTGTAGACGGATCAAACGTTTTATTTTTGTACGTACCGTACAATATTCAAAATGGATGAAAATCGTGCTTTTCAGCCTTTTCAGTGGCCCTTGCTGAGATGCTGACTTAGTTTTTTTTTTTTACCCCTGCGGAAGATGTGTATAATACTACTGAATCCTACTGTATTTAATGCGTGTACGGTGGGTGATACAGTACTGTATATCTAAAAAGGTATGATGTGTTGAGGAAAAGAATACGTATCTTACGTAAAAAAAAAAAAAAAAAGAGGGGGATCTAATTCGCAGCCAGCGTCGTGTTGCTCTGCAACGTGGATGTTGTGGCGGATTTCACGGGTATTTTGTGGCCTTTCAAGTAGCCGGCCGGGAGATTGGTTGTGTGATTATTGGAGATGGTCATGTCGCTGCGCGACGTGGTAATGGTAGCGTCTACAGTGGTGGTGGTGGTGGTGACGGCGGAGGGCGACGTGAGGCGCTCATCGTCGAGTAAAAGCAAGCCTTGGTCGATGACAGCGGGCGTCTCGAGGCATTGCTGCTGCGCGCGCGTGATGAGCGCGGCGCACGACGACGCGTCGGCCTGTTGGTGGAGCCATTCCCACGCAGCCTGGTGTCGAGTCAGGAGTTTTTCCAACTGGCCCGAAATGACCAGCGCAAAACGATGGTCGGTGCGGCTGTCGAGCACTTGCGCCACGAGCCATTCGCCCACAGCAGCCCAGTCGTCGACCGTCATGCGCTCCCCGAGCGCGCGTGCCGCTTCAGCCGCCGGCTTGGCCTTGTTGTCACTGCAGTCGCCGTCTTTCTTGCTAATGGCAGCTCCATGACCCGCCTTTTCCAATAAACATCGCAGCACGTCCTTTTCCATGGTGATCTGGTTGATCCGATCATCCATGTACTGTCGCTCGTGCGCCGCGCCGGGTTCCTCTGCCTCGATGATCAGCACGCGCTCCTTGAGAAGCTCCGCCTGCTCTTGCAAAAGACGCTCATACTGCCAGAAAAAGAACGCGGAAATCAGTCAAAATATCAGAAAAAACGCGTCAAAAGCGTGATTATCACCTTGTGGACCAAAGGCATGACCTGCTGACGCGAGAACGGGCGCCGACTGTACGCGTCAAACGCTCTGGCGGCGCGTAAAAAAATAGAAATAAAAAAGAAATTCAGAATTGCGCTTTTTTTCACTTCCTCTTTTTTTCCTTACTGCTGGCATGCCTCAAGGGCATCGTGTTGCTTTTGACGGTGCACATTCTTGCGCTTGCGTGCGACGGCGCGGCTGGAGGCGCGGTGGACGCCGCGTTTCAGACTGGCAGTGCGATTGATGGAGACGGCACGCGCAATGGCAGAAGCAGCCGCCGAGGTTCTTGTCGTGGCAGCAGCGGCGGCGGTTGTGTTGGAAGAAGACGCAGACGCGCTTGCTCTGCCGGAAGATGCGATGACGCCCGGTAATTGCTTGGCGAGGATGGTCCAGTCCTGTTTTTCAAATGCCTTTTTCGCTGCGGCGGTGAGCGTGTCGATTTGCGTCGTCAGGGTCTTGTTGGTGTTTTTGAGCTTGGTGGCATCGCGGTCGGCTTGGCGCTTTGTTTGGGCGAGCTGGCGCTCAATGTTGGCATATTTTTTCTCCCATTCCTTGTCCTGCTGCTGATGGCGCTGCGCTTCCTGCTTGAGCCGCTTAATCATCTTTTTTTTCTCGTGTTTGATGGTGTCCAAGCTGGTACGTAATTGCTGGATGGTATTTTCTTGCTGTGTGCGCATCGCCGCGGAGCTGTTGACCAGCTGCGTGTGCTTGCGCCGCAGAGTCTGCAGCTCCGTCAGCTGCTTGCGCTGCTTTTGCTCGTGCTGCTGCGTCAATTCCGCCAATTGCTGCTTCAATTGCGATTGTGACGTCGTCGTCGCGATCTGTCGATCTTGGAATTGCCGCTCTAGCTGCCGCACCGCCTCCTGGTGCTGATCATCTGCATTTTCCCATTGTTGCATCCAATGTCGCTGGTTCTCGTTTGACTTTGCATACCGCGACAGCGTGCTGTGACACAATTGAAGAGCTCCCGCAAGACCAGACGCGCCGTGGCTCGTTTTCTTGGACGACGTCTGTCAAAATTGGCAAAAAAAAAAAAAAAGTTAAAATGGACGAGTCGCGTCATCTGCAACCTTTTTTTTTTTTTTTTACTTGTTTCTCGTTTGAATCGTCGCTCCCTAGCGATCCGAGCGATGCCTACATTTAATAAGAACGAGAAAAAAAATTGAGAAAAATGCCACATTTCTCGTCATTTTTGTCATTTTTCTCGGGAAACGGTACCATGGTGAGCTGTATGAATTGCTGATCCTGGCGCAAGAGGGCTTTGATGGCCTTTGTGGTGAATGTGGAATGGAAGGCGGTGGGGGCTGAGGATGTGCCATTGGAGGACGAGGCTGATGTGGCCGGTCCAACAATGCTTCCTGCGCGGAAGCGGCCCTTCCACGATCTTCGGATACTGCCAAAGCGGTAGGCGGCGCCGCGTTTCTTTTTGCCCTGATCAGATGTGGAGGTGGAAGAAGCCGACGGGGGCAATTCGTGCGATTTTGATGGTGGTGCCTCGTTTTCTCGGCTGGTGTGCTCAAGCGGTGGAGATGGTGGGTGCATGTCGTCGCTGACGCTGTCGACGATGCTTCCAGATTCCGAAGCGTGTCTTTGATGTTGCAATTGTTGTGTCAGGCGCGAATTGGCGCGCTGCAGTTGTTGGACGGTGCGCTGCAAGCGATCCATCTCATCATTGAGCGCACGCGCAAACTGATCCGAGGTTCGCTGCTCCTCCTTGAGCTTCGCAATGGTCCATTTCAGCCGCTCAACGTCGTCTATGTCGTGGTTGATGCGCACGCGGTTGCGGATGTTGCGCGCGCGGTTCGCGTATTTGAGCGTACTTAGTGTTTCATTCACATTTGCCTCGGCAGGCGACACGCACGCCACCATCAGTGTCTGACTGTTCCCACCAAGCGAGTCCTGCAGCAGCCGCGTCAGTTTCGAATCGCGATACGGCACGTGCGCCGCTACACGCCGCTTTGAATCGTCGCCAAGCGCAGAAATCACATTTCCAAGTGCCAAAAGACCCGAATTAATGGCAATCCCCTCCTTGGCACGGTCGCCCTGCGCATTGGTCCGCTTTAACTAAAAAAAAAAAATTGGCGTCACGTTTCCTCCGTATATTTCCCCTCTTTTTCTTTTCTTACGCGCTCCGACCCGGCGAGATCAACAAAGTGGAACTTTGAGACGATGGTATTGGTGGTGGTGGACGTCTTGTCGACGGGGGCAACTTGATCTACGGGCGTAAGTGGCTCGGCGACCGGATCCGTGTCGGTGGCCTCCTTTGACACCGTCTGCTTGAGGATGACAGAGAAAATGGCATGCGACCGCGACGACGAGTGATTCATGTCTGTGGACGCCGTTGTGCGCGCATTGGAACCTTGCTGCAAGTAGCTGACGGAGCGCGTCAAATATTGAAATAAAAAGACAAAATCAGCCATTTGAGCTCAAAAAAAAAAAAAAAAAAAAAAAGCATGGGGCCCGCTTACTCAAACAAATGAGCGGGGCTGTCGACAGGCACCTCGCTGACGCCGTGCCAGCGAATCTGGCCCTGCGCATCCTCGCGGATGACAATTTCCTTTTTCGCCGCGTTTGAGGAAATGGAGGCGTTGGCGGTGCTTGGTGCGAGCAAATCGACGAGATCCTCGTTGTATAGCTCGAGAAACGAGACGGCCACTTGATAATTGGAGCGCTGGCCAGGGTATTTCGTTTCCAACTGCCGGAAGAGCGTGCGGATGAACCGAGGCACAATGCCATCGTCGTCCTGCGCCGTCGACGAGTGCTCCGATCCCGTCCCCATTGTGTACGTCTTGCCGCTGCCTGTCTGCCCGTACGCAAGAATCGTCGCATTGTAACTACTCGGATAAAAAAGAAGAAGAAGAAAAGAAAAAAACGAACGCATAAATAGCCGCGACGCGCTATAAAAAGTCGTGTCTTCGGCATTTTGCTTGTTTACCCTTCAAAAAACGTGTTGACGAGCGGCATTACACACGAGTCGTAAACGTCTTTTTGTTGCGTAGCCGGCGGATACACGTAGTCAAATGTAAAAGACCGCGCGTCGATATGAATTTGTGGTTCGTGCGGCACATATTCGACCACCTCTTTGCACTGCTGCTCCACGGGGGTGGAAGGACGCACGCGGAGAGCCACTCTAGCCCCCCCCCAAAAAAAAAAGAAAGGTGAGATGAACGCGCTTTTTTTTTTGTCGTCGCAAACGCTTTACCTGACACTTGTGGCAGAGACGGACATGAAGCAGACTGGCTACAAAACAGGCACAATACAGGTAAAAGAAAAAAAGGGGAACAGAAAGAAAAGGGGAACGAACAGACGAGGAGCTGGCTTTTTCTCAATTCTTGTCGCACCAAATCCAAACGTGGTGGCGCGCCTCATGCATCCCCCCGCTGCAATTCCAAGATGATCTCCACGCATATAATTATTTACTAGTAAATTGCCATTTTTTCATTCCTCAATTTACGAAAAAGACGACAAGAGAACAATAAAAAAAAACCTCCTTTTTGCCCAGGCGGGGGCTCGGGATTTTTCCTTTTGTGCCCTGACGGCATGAGTTTTCTTGATTTGGCAGGTGCGGGCGAGCGAGTCCGAGCGAAATGACTCGGGCGACACACACCGCACCCCCTTTTTTATTTCTTGCCATGCAAAAAAGATAAGCCCAGAGGCAAGCGAGAAAATATGAGTCGGGATGACATGTGTCTGCAGGGTGACACAGCCTCGCCCTCTTTTTTTTTTTTTTTTGCCTGGCCCATGGAAAAGCGCAGCAAAAAAAAAAAATATCACTTGGCATCCAATCCAATGGTGTGCCACCCTCTCTCTTTCCTCTCTCTCTCTCTCGCTCACGCTCTCTCTCTCACCCCCCCTTCCGCTTGCTTTGCTCTTTTGCTGCGTCGACGTACGTAGCAACACACACTCACGCCCCCCTTTTTTAATTAAACAGATTTGTGTCGCGTCCTCTCTTTTTTTTTTCTGTGCTTTTCCATTCTCTCTCTCTCAATTTCACTCTCACACTCTCAATCTCACTTTTCCCCTCATGTTTGCCCTGTAATCGAGCCTTTTTCACCCTCTAGTTTAACCTTTTCGCTTTTTTTTTCTTTTTTTTTTTCTTTTACGATGACCAACCACCGCTCATCCTTGCCACATGAACACTTTTATGATCAACACACACCGTCCGCGACGCCTTCATCCAGCTCGTCGTTGTATGGACCCGACGACACGGCATCAAGGCCGCCGCCCATGATGGCGACGCCCCTGACGACACCCTACGTGGACCACGCGAGCCAATTGCGCGCCGACGATGACAACAATGACGACCCTGACTCTCGGGCGCTGCCGCCGCCGCCGCCATTGCCGCCACCACCTCGGCCCGCCGCGTCCCAGCCAGCGACGTCGTTTTTGCATGCCGATCCTGGTGATCTTCCCGCGTACATGGTCGACGACACGTCCAACACTATACCCCAGCAGCATCCGCATCCCCAGACACCCAATGCCACTGATTTTTACCTGTTCCAAGCAACGAGCTCGCCAAAGCAGCCCGTTACAGACATGTTTCCTGATTTGGAGCCGCTTCTCTAGATTTTTTTATTTTTGCCAAATGGTATATTAATACAACTCATCTTTCTGTGCTTTCTAAGTTTCAATGAATAAAGAATGTCAGTTTTCTATTTGGGTGCGGGGCGGCCAATGGCAGCTGAAATGAGGGGGAAATGGCGACAATTGAGATGTGTGATCAGCGAGAACTGTGGCCGGATGAATGAAAGAAACAAGAAGAAGAAAAAAAAAAAAAGGAGGAATCGAATGCATCATTTGTGACGCGAAAAAAGGACAGGCTGGCCAGGGTGGGAAAAGGGAGGAGCCCGCTTGGGGCCGACTTATGCCGCGTTTTGGCGGTTGCGCAAAAAGATGTGCACGTGAGGCAGCTTTTTGACAGACTGGACTTCGGGTGGATTGACAAAGTAGACCCATTCCACCTTGAATGCGTCGTAATGGTCGCGCAAAAAGTGCTCGACGAATGACTCGGACAATAACCGCTTGGACCATAGCAATTGGTGGTCAATGCCACGTTCCACCGAGTACGGAAAGTCATTGGGCAGCAGGATGACAGGCGGGCTGCCAGCTGATGCAGAAAATGCATCGTCATCGTCAGCGACAGCCGTCTTGAACGGCGCGAGCTTCGTCGCAAGCAAATAATCCTCAATGGTCCCATACGTCCTCAGTGTCTCGGTCAGCCATTGCTGGTACACCACTTGCACACTGGGATGCCGATGAATCCGCTTGATCTGGTTGCTTTCTGGCGCGCGCAAAAAAAAAAAAAAAAAAAAAAAAAAGGGTGAGATGCCGCCCAATTGGCACAAAAGGTGTTCCAAATGGCGAAACTTACGGACATAATGGCACACCTCTTCCCAAGTAAACACCTCGTCGGCAAGCTCAACGGTGGGAAGGACGGACGATGTGTTGGGGGGCATGGGGGATGGCGAGAGTGAAAAAAAAAGATAAGGAAAAAAGAAAGAAAGAAAGAAATTCGTTGAGGAGGACCCTTTTTTTATTTATCGGGCCGCAGTCTGCTCATGTAATCATGGAAAAAGGAAAAGTGCACGGGATTGGTGCAGTCGTGAAACACGGGCTATTACTTTTTACGCGCCATTGGCAAGCCACGTCTGCCAAAATGACAGAAAAACAGGTTGTTGCCACAAATGACGGGAGGACAACGTCATAGCTCGCGAAGCTGTTGGCGGTCCTCATTGTTCTTTATGACGCTCATCCGCATGGCTACACAGGGGAGGTGTCGCGGCCAATTGGGTTGCTGCGGCGGCGGCAAAAGACATGCTTTTTGGGTGCCAAAGGTTTGCTTCTGGATGGTTGCCCGCCCTTTTAGCGTCGGTATGAAAACGACGCGCTCAGCATGGAGCGTCCCAGTTTTACGTATCCACTGGACGATCCATCAGTTGCCATAGAAACAGGGAAAAGCACGACTGGTGTCCGCCCGAAGCTTCGGTATGCCACGTGTTTGCGCCCAATTGCTTCCATTCACTTGCGCCGTCCTTGCCCCTGCTATCATAATCTCGCTAGAAGCCAAACAATGCGCATCGCCCATGCTTGTGTGTTACCAAAGGAGCACAGAGAGGCGATGATGATGATGCATGGACTAGGACCAAGCGGCTGTGTCACCCTGGGAGACGCTCATCGGCGCTTGTTGTGCTGCATTATATTATCAACAAAAATAAAGCGAAGCATGTGAATCGACTTTTTTTTTCGTCTTTCTTTTTCGTCTTTTTTTTTTTGTCTCTTTTGCTCCTGCGGCTCCTTTTTTTTTTACTGTTTTTTTTTGTTTTTTTGTGCCATGCCCACGTCGTCCAAAGGCAAAGGTCGTGAGGAAGACCTTGTGGAGCAGCTGACCACCTTGTTTCCCAATGGTGGTATGTAAAGAAAAAAAAAAATGAAGAAAATAGGGACCCTTTTAAGCTTTTTTTTCGCTTTTTGTCGCCCTGACGACGCTTTTTATTCTAGATCCCGTGTACTTTCGACACTGTCTTTTGTTTTACCAAACGGACCATGTGGAGCGCGTCACGGAAAAAATTGTAAACATGGGCGGCTACTACCCTGTGGAGCCGCGGCAGGGCGCGACACAAATCGAAAAGTTAAACGCGGCGCTCCGGGTTCTGGCGACACAACTCTTTCCCGACACGGACATCACACACCTGCGCAGCCTCGTGAGCGCTTTTGACCATACCCACGTCGAGCAGGCGACCCAACAACTCGTCCAAAACGACCAAAATATACCAGAACGGCTCAATTATGGCCAATTGGACCGTGCCGACCTCTTCCGGTCCCCAAAATACAAGCAACAGGTGCTACATCTTCTGTGCTCCGATTTTCCTCAGGTACATATCCACATCGCGCCCTAAAGGAATGCTCAAAACGCAGCCTTTTTTTAAAAAAAATCCATTTTTCTTGAATTTTTTTTTTTCAGGTGTGGACATCATCGATCAAGGCGGTGCTTGCTGAGAACAATTGGGACTATTTGCGCAGTTACCAGCAGCTGAGCGAGTATGGGTCGGGCGGTCTATGGCGTACAATTCGTAATTTCTTTGTCCATTGGTCGTTTGCGTCATCGAGCAAATCAGTGGTCATGGTTGCTGCCGCTGCAGCCAATAGCCATGGTCATGGCAACCATCATCATGGGTCGACGAGCACAATTGACCTTGATCCGGACTTGATTGAGGATCTGGGCGTGCTGCATCAAAAGCATACGACGCTGCAGATCCAATCGGACCGGCAAATGGCGTGGCAATTGAACCAGGACGAGTATACGGCCCACGGGCAGGCGATTGTGTGCGATTGTTGCTTTGGCGACTATCCATTTGAACAGCTTGTGTTTTGTACGCAGGGCACACACAGCTTTTGTCACGGATGTCTCACACACTATGTGACCGAGGGCCTGTTTGGCCAGGGCAACCTGCGCGGCGCAACACGCTTCCCTTGCATTGCATCCGACGCCGACCCATGCGCCGGATGCCTACCCACGCAGCTCCTCCAAACACGCGTCTTGACCCTCGATCTATGGAAAGCATACGAATTGTCCCTCCTCGAGACAAACATGGCCATCCCCATGGCTCAGGGCATCGTCGTCCGCTGCGCTGCATGCGGCTACGGCGAAATCGACGAGTCCACCGTCCCTTTTCTCACCGTCCTTGCCAATTCACGCCCACTCGTCTGGTTCGCTTATTTTTGCAGGGTAAAAACATGACATTTCCCCTTTACCCCCCTTGAAAAATCGGCTCTGACCCTTCCTCCCCCCCTTTTTTCACAACAGTGGGACGTGCAAAAGGATTTGCAGATTGCATACAATCGAATTGTGCAAAAGCGGCGTGGATACGCGTTCCAATGCCGCAATCGAGCGTGTGGCAAGCTGACATGTCTCAATTGTCTACACACGATCCGTGGCTTGCACGCGTGCTGGGAGAATCAGCTGGACGGACTAAGACTCTACGTGGAAAAGGTAAAAAAAAAAAAAAAAAAAAAAAAAAAAAAAAAAAAAAAAAGGAACAATTGGCACAGAAAACAGAAAAAAACAGCGAAAAACACGGAGCAACGGCCACGATCTCTCGTTCATTCTTTCTCTCTCTTTTTTTTTCTTTGATCTCTCTGCAGGCCATGGCAGACGCTGTCAAGAGAACGGTGAGTGACTGGAACATCGCCATGCATCTTGATGTGCATTATCGACGCAACAATGGGGACTCATTTCGCCGTTCCCCCCCCCTCATTTTTCTTTTGATTAGTGCCCCATGTGCAATCTCTCGTTTCAAAAGTCGGATGGCTGCAACAAAATCGTATGCAAGTGTGGCTACGCCATGTGTTATGTGTGCCGCAAGGACATTGGCAAAGGTAAAGAGAGCTGCATGTGGCTTTATGCGCGCTAATGGCAGATATTGTAGAGTCGTACGCCCATTTTTGCGATCATTTCCGTGGTGAGCGTCCGGGCGCGCCATGCGACCAATGCAACAAATGTGATCTTTACAAGACGGACCCCGAAGATCACGCTGTGCAGCAAGCCGCCGCACGCGCACGCCGCGAATACCTAAACACACACCCAGACGTTGCACCACAGCTGCCCATCGCCGCCATTGGGCCAAAATCAAGGCTGGATTGCATAGGTAAAGCCCAGCTTTCTTGTCTTTTCCCCTTATTATTTTACTTCCTTTTGTCCCCATTGTCATTGCAACCATCCTCGTGCACAAGGGAAAAAAACAATGGAAGGGGCGGGAGGAGACGCCAAGGGTGAGGGGAGAGAGACAATGGAAAACACGGAAAAGACAGAGGAAAAGCCGCGCAAAAGGAAAAAAAAAAAAAAGAGCAACGCGTCATGGCCTCCTCATGCTCCTTTTTTTGTAGGTGAATGGACGCACGAATCGGTGCTGTGGGTGCTACAGCATAGCATGGATTGGCTGATCTGATGCAATTTTTGGACGCGCCCTTATTTTTCTCGTGAACCCTGGCTTTTTTTTTCGTCCCTAGATGGGGCTCCCCTACGCGCTATTTGATTGTTTTTTAATGATTCCCCTGCCCTCGTTCTCGTTTATGATACCTCGCTCTCTTACCTCGTCTGCCGCTTTTTCCATCTGTTGCATTTACGCGTGCTGTCTCCTCTCTCTCTCTCTTTCTATTTCCTGCCCCTTATTTTTAATTGTCAACAGCGCCTTTTTTTTTTTTCTCTGATTGCATCCACGCTTGCAGCGTTATTCGTGTTTTTCAAACATGTTGTGGGCCTGCAAACATACATACAAAAAAAAAACACAAAAAAAAAGTCAGCAGACCATTTTATGCTCTTTTTTAATAATTGGATGCAGTGTGGAGTCGACCAAGCAATTCATCAACCCCAGGAGTGTGCAAGAGTGAGAAACAAAAGGATTTTAGGGAGACTCGATAAAAAAAAAAAAAGGAGAAGCTCGCGACGTTGTGAGAGCGCCCTTTTTCCGCCCAAGCCCAAATTTTTGCATGAATGGCGGATTCCCAAACATGGGACGCATGTTGAGACCCAGCGCCTTTTGCGTTTTTGGGTGCAATTTGTTGAATGGAGATTATTTTCATGGACAATGAGGGGGGCGGCAGAGACAAAGCGCCCATTTGCGTCGCTTTCTTTTCCTTTTTTATTTTATTTTATTTTATTTTTTTACTTTCTTCCCGCTCCCCCCGCTTCACACCTCTTCTCAATGGCCACACAGAGGACACAGATCGACGACAACTCGTCAACACCACCATGCACCATCGTCAGGACATCATCGACAAGTGTTTTGGTCAGGCCACAAGGCAAATCGTTTGGCAGGATGGCCAAACACACGCAACCGCTGCACCAGCAACCATCCACGGGCAAAGACGACGCCGCCCAGTCGAAATCCGGATTGCGACGCCGCTCGTTACCCACGACCTTGGGTGCCACAACAGCAAGACTGGCCACATCACCGCTGGCCATCACGCTGCCCAATGCCATAAATATCAACATGTCTGCGCCCATGACCGCCAGGCACACGACAGAAACCCCCGTCATTGAAAATGCCACGCCTACGACGCCTGATGCCGTCAGCAATACCTTTTACGATTGTAACATATGGTAGGACCCAACCCATTTACGGCTCATCTCCACAATGCGGGCACCAATCGCAGCGTGTCAATCGGTGTTTTTTTTTTTATCAATTTCTGATGCCACGTTCTCTTGCACTAGTTTCGATATCGCTTTATACCCAGTGCTGACGGTGTGTGGCCATCTTTTTTGGTAAGACCATCGTCCCAATCACCCTTGAGTTCCCCATCTTTCTCGCCCTTCCCCTTCTGTCCACTGGACGCTTGCAATATCGCTTCATCGTAGCCATTGAACAACCCATTGGCCGCAGAAAACATCAGAAAAGGCACTTTTTTTACTCTTTGTTGTGTGTTGTGCGTGTGCATGTGAGCTTTTGGCCCCCTTCCCTCCCCCTCCTTTCTCTCGTACGTGTGTACGTGTGTGTGTGTTTATGTGTGTCACTCGTCCCCCTTTGTGCATCCACATTGCCCTGTTTTGGCAACCAACACAATGCTGATGCTCTTTTTTTTTTGTGTTTTTCCATCAGTTGGGTGTGTCTGTGTCGCTGGCTAGAGCAACAGCAGACAAACCCGACATGTCCCATGTGCAAGGCTGGCTGCTGCAAAGACAAGGTGATCCCCATCTATGGCCGCGGAAGAGAGGAAGTGGATCCGAGGTACAAAAACAAAAAAAAAAAAAAGCAAAAAAACAAAAGAGAGAAAATATGGATCGACGCGCACGACACACAAACAATGCGGCGTCATCGTTCCGTGACTTGACATCATCCATTGGCCCATGGCGCATCCCCATTCTGCATGAATTCACGCCATTTTCAACGCAAATCCCCCTTTTTTTAGGTGCGACGCGTCTGTTCCAGTACGCCCTGCAGGCCAGCGCCCAACGCCATTGCATAATCCAAACATCGTCGGCAGCTCGCTGCTCCAATCGTTCCGCTCACCATCGACATTGCAGGCCACACGTGCAAACGTATGTCAAAAAAGAAAAGAAAAAGAGAGAGAGAGAAAAAAGAAAAAGAGAAAAAAAAAAAAAGAGATAGAGACAGAAAGGGCCGGAGAGGCGCGTGGGAAAATGGGAAAACAAGGCACACTCATTGATATGTTCGCGGCGCATTGGCCCCCTCTGATGCAATAGACACGAACAAATGACGACGATGGTCATACCCACACGGGCTTTTTCTCGCGACTCATGCTGATGATTCTCAGCCTGTTTATTGTCATTGTCGTCTTTTATTAAACATGACCAAGCAAAGAAAACTATTCCTTTTTGTCCCAAAGATTGCCATTCATGGCCCCCCTTCCCTCCGCCACCTTATTGTGGGATGGCGCGATGAGGTCGTCTACGGGCAAAATGGCGCCAATTTCTCGAAGTGCGCAGCGGCTTGTTGTGGAGACAAGCTTGGGGTCATAAAAAAATCCCCCATTTCATTGTTTCTGGGCACAAATCACCAAAACGGGGATGGGTGGACGCGGGCGACACGGAAAAAAGCTGAAAAAGGGGGACCGACCCCCCAGTAGAAAGCGATAGGACCGATGGCGACATTTTGTTTATCATGCCCATGAAGGCTGGGCTTGCATTTGTGACATCTCGGGCCGTAAAATTGAGCGAAAGGGGGGGGAGGGAGGCGGCGACGGGACCAAAAAAAAAATGGCGGTTTTGCATCATTTGTGCTCCCAATTGCGTTTGAAGGCGAAATCCCTTGCTTGGTCGTACAATTTTTTCTCTGACTTCTTTTTAGGTCATCCGCCTTTTTTTTTTTTTGAAAAAGCGTTGAAAAAAAAAGAGGGGAAGCGTGTTTTTATTCCCCTCGTGCTCTTTCTTTCTTTTTTCAATTTTTCCAACTTGTTTTAATTACAAATCAATGTCACGGACATCGTCGTCGCCACCCCCTCCTACGCAACCTATTTTGTTGCCACCGATTTCCATGCTCAAAGGTGGTAACAGGAGCAAATCGCCGTCGTCGAGGCATGCACAGACCGGTCGATCTTTCCACGCACATCATACGCGTTCTCCTTTCCCCGTGTCGCCACCCAGCCAACCTGCCGATGCGTCAGGAGCCTTTGAAGATTCCCATGAGTCGCACGGAGACGCGATCCACCCACATGAGGCATCGGCGGCCCTTTTACATCGACGCACGTCCTTGGCCCACTTGAATCACGGCTCAAGGGATAGCCAGGGCCATGATCGCCGCAGCTCGTCTTCCATTGGATCCCCTACGAGCAAATTGCCTGCTGCTTTGCAACCAAAGCCACGCGAAAGCGGCCATGCATCCACAAATTCGACGGCAACAGCATTGCCCAGTGCCATTGACCAGCAGACACTGTGGCATTGGTGGCAGCACATCCATCGCACCATGACCGCGTCCAATGGCCATGCATCGGCATCGTCGTCACTGTCGCCGCCATTGTCGTCTACACCGTTGCCCTCTTCTACACCCACAACAGCCACAACCACCACAAATCATCGTTCATCCGCATTGGATGCTCCGGGATTGCGCCGACGCGCATCTTCGTCATCGTCCGTGGACGTCAATCTGTCGTCGGAGCAAGTACTTGCCGAGAAACGTAGACGCAATGCTGGCGCATCCGCGAGGTTCCGCGAACGCCGTAAAATGCGCGAACGTGAGCTTCAAGACAGATGCCAAGTCCTTGACCGCCGCGTCCTTGCCCTCGAAACTGCCCTCAAGCAATTGGACCCAAATCACACACTCTTGCTCCCATCTTCGTCCATCTCAGATACCCCGCACCATCACAATGCGCACCATCACAATGCACCATCGCCTCCCGATTCCTATTACCCCCATGTATCCCATGCGCACCACCATCCTTCTCATCATCTATCCTACCCACACCCAAGCCCACCAGATCTCACAGAATCCCCGTCACCACCCTCGTCGCGACATCTGCATCCACACGAAGATAACACACTCAATGATCGCGTCAGCCAGCTCGAACACCTCATGCTCCAGCTGCGCGATGAGAAGCTGCAGGCCGTCAAGAAACTGTCAACCTTGGAAAAGGAGGTAAAAAAAAAAAACGCCATCTTACCCCATGAAAAAAATCTGCAAGTACACTGACGCCTCAATTTTAAATCCTGTTTTTTTGTTATAGAACAAGGAGCTCAAGCAGCAACAGCAAGGCGACCAGCCGCTGCTCGTCCCCCTGCGCGCTGCCAGTCCCGTATCTGCAGCCTCTTCCATCTCATCCTCATCGCCACTGACGGATCATGCAACCACACAAGACCTGCATGACGGGCCAGTGGCAAAACGACCACGCCGCGCCGTCTCTCCTTAGCCCTTTTACCCCCCTCCCTTTTTTTGTAGTCTTAACTGACTTGCCAATGGCAAAAGACAGAAAAAAAACACGCAATTGCCTCTTTTTCTTTGCCTCTCCCTATCTTTTCCCAGTAAAAAAAAAAAAAAAGCCCATCCTTTTTTTTCTTTTTGAAAGAGCAACAACAAACAAGGATTAGAGAAGCGGGAGAGACGAGTGGGCACTCCATAAAGGGCGGCGGCGTCATCTTGCATCATTCTGTTGCAAAATCAGGAATGTTTGCTTGGAGACACAACGTGCCCGTTGCTTCATTTGTGCGTGACGTGCTACAGCGGATGAGCCCATCAAAAAATCATGCACCCTGCGGACAAAAAATGCCTTGCTCATGTGATTGCCTTATCGCACAACACACCAACACACAAACTCACCCACCCTTTTTTTTCAAAAAAAAAAACCCCCCCATGCTCGTAAGAATGATTCATCCGCGTCCCGAGATTCGGATAGCCCTGATTACCCGTAAAGGCAACCCATTGCGCAATGACGACAAAAAGCATGAAAATTAGACTTTTTGAATGACATCTCAACAAAAAAAAAAAAAAAAAGGAGCTTTGCAAGCCAGCACCACCAGCAACAAACAAAAGCGTTGCCAACAGTATTGTATCAATGGTTTAACCTGCCCTTTAATCGACGTTGGAAGCTCGGGCACCTTGGAGAAACATCTAGAACGGCGACAATTTATCCAGAAATAGAAAATAAACTTTCAAACGCCATTTTCTCACGAAATGGCGCAGCACATCGAAGCCCAATTGGCGACAAAACAGGAGCAGAAACACGATGCACGTCCAGTGAACGTGGTTTGGCGGCAATGCGGCGTAAATCAGCGGAGGGCAAGCCGGTATTGGAAAATAACGCAGAAAGCGCCATTTACTCGAGATCGGTCAGATCCACCCCCCGATTTTGATGGCACCGGCGGATGTGCACTGGCAAGTGAGTGATTCAAATGACGTGCAGTGTGACGGTTGTAGCAGCCCATTGAGGTGTAAAACACACAAATTAAAATACGCTTGGCGAGTCATCGAAACCAAAATACGAAAAATGGGTCTCCAGAATTCTACAAAACCCACCAGACAAGATGAACCACGGGGAGAAACCACGGAAAACAGCAAAAAAGAGTGTAATCCATCAGTGAATTGACGAGCAATCCGCGATTTTAGATAAAACTTTAACAGCGAATTGCACGGGAAAAACGTGCCCATCGAGCCACGCCGACGCGTCCACTAGCTAGAGAGGAGCCAGATGCATGGATTCGAAAAGGAACAGGCGCGTGCCGCTCGACGTCTGACGCGGGTTTTCACGCGTCCAAGTTGCCCTGCAAACGAGTTGTTCCCTTAAATTCTGCCTAGCACTCGTTTTTTGTGTTGATCATCGAGAGTCACATACGCAAGAGACCGTGCTCTTTCTTGTGATCCGCGTTTCGAGAATCTGCTTCCATTTTTCGTCGACTTTTCCTTGAGGCGAAAAAAAGAGGCAAATTGCATTTTACGCGGGAACCAATCAATGCACTCCGGATTTTTATTGCTTTTTTGTCAGTGAATGTGGTGTGCTTACCATGCGGTTGAATGGTGTAGCGATCTGAGGACCTAAATTTTCTCGTTTTCAAATCCTTGACTGTACCTCTTGGAAAAATGGCGATTTTCGAAAATGATGATTGCGCGTCATCCAGTGGCCACAATGCAGCAAGGTGAGCTCATTTGAACGAGAACGCGTGGGATTGGCGTCCGTTTAAAGAAAAAATGGCCTTGTAAGGTGTAAACTCATTGATAAAATAAAAAAAACGCACTGATTGCGATTTCTCGCCTTTGGACGCGTCTTGCTCTTGGTTAAACTTGTGCGTGGGAAAGAAACGCTCTCAGGAATACTATACGCTACTGGAAAAAGACGATCTAAGTGGAGAAATGTAACTATGCTAGCATATCTTCAATTTTCAAGCTCAGTTTTCTCGTATTCGGGTCAAAGCACTTTCAACGCGCCGAAAGCAGCTGCTGAATCTCTACCAAATGAGATCAGTTTCACCGCGATTCAATCAAAACTGACAGAGAACTCGGTTTTTTCGATGGTGGTTTACTCGCAAACGGTATAGTCGACCTCCTATTTCCATTCCAGATATGGTCAAACCACAAGCGCTTTTACCGCGTTTGGCTGGTGATTCATTTGAGGAGGCTCACGCGTGGAAGCGTTGAGTCGTTCCCGCCGTACGAGACCAAATGGTGCTGATTTTACCCCCTGTACGCCCATGTAACTGGCGCTCCTTCAGAAACTTGCTCATCTGGTCCCAAATTTGGACCAGTTGATGGTAAACCCAATTCTTCAACGGTGTTAATTTATTTCGCGAATCGGATCACTCAGTCTCGAGAAATCTCGAGGTTCGTGTTTGCTAGTGAAACCCCAGCGCAAAACAATATTTTACGCGTTTCTCCCGATGAGCTTGACCATCCGGCTCCAAAAATTAGACCAATGAATACTCGACCCAAAACAACGATGGTTCCAAGTTCTTGAGATCGGATTACTCAGTCCTGAGAAAATGCATCTTTCATAAATTCAGGGCTAAAAATGTGTCAAAATGATCCCTGAAGGCTAACTCGTTAAAAACTCGACGCAATGTCGCCAAACCACAAGCGCTTTTACCGCGTTTGGCTGCTGATTCATTTGAGGCGACTCTCGTGTCGGGGCGCTCAGCTGTTGCCGCGCTACGAGACCAAATAGTAGTGAATTTACCCCCTTTACGCCTATGAAACTGGTGCTTCTTCAGAAACTTGCTCATCTGGTCCCAAATTTGGACCAGTTAATGGTAAACCCAATTCTCCACCGGTGTTTATGTTTTTCGCAAATCGGATCACTCAGTCTCGAGAAATCTGAAGATTTGTGTTTGCTAGTGAAAACCTAGCGCAAAACAATATTTTACGGGTTTCTCCCGATGAGCTTGACCATCCGGCTCCAAAAATTAGACCAATGAATACTCGACCCAAAACAACGATGGTTCCAAGTTCTTCCAGAGATCGGATTACTCAGTCCTGAGAAAATGCATCTTTCATAAATTCAGGGTCAAAATTGGGTCAAAACGAGCTTTGAAGGCTAACCCGCCGAGAACTTCACCCGATGCCATCAAACCACAAGCGCTTTCACCGCGTTTGGCTGCTGATTCATTTAAGGCCTTTTGTGTCGGGGCGCTCGGCTGTTGCCGCTGTGCGAGACCAAATGATGCTGATTTACCCCCTTTACGGTGGCATTGAAATGATAGCACGCGTCATCATCAGTTTCTACAGTATCCACCAGCTATCCACTGACTACTGAGAATGGAGATTAAAGAATGAACAGATCAAATATTGCGTATCATACCTTTTTTAGGAGTCAGGACGCTATGATATCATAATTACAGTATTATCCAAACCACGAGATCCAGTGATGGACACCGCACGCCGGGCGGCAGCGCGGCACACGCGCACACCCAGTTGATTAATCACTGGTTAAGGGGTCATAAATAATATGAAAAACTTTTTAATCGGCAATGGGACAAATCAAAATGTGCGTATTTTTGGTATCAATCAATGAGGCAAGAAGAATCTACATATGTGATGACAGGAGGTTGGGGGTAAGAGGGAAAAGATTGTGTGTTGCGTTGCGATGGGGGTATTGTTTGTCATGGCGGGTTTTTTCTTGTTTGTACATGAGATGAGTTGTGTATGTGTCTGTGTCTGTGCAAGTGTTCTGTGTACGAGAAAAAGGCAAAAGATGAGAGGTGCAAGGGTAAAGAAAGAATAAAGAAAGATACATATAAGCGCCAACGGAAAAACAGATGGCAAAAATGGGAGGGAACGTAGGCATATCCAAAAAAAAAAAAAAAAGGAGGAGAGGGATGTTCATGATCATTGAAATCAAGACAGAGAGGGGGACGACGAGGTGGATGATCTGCATTGGGACGAGGAGTCGAGGTTGCTGTTGTTAATGGAGGAGGAGGAGGGGAACGAGCTGTTTTCCTTTGTTTCGGGCACACTTTGATGGGTTGATGCGACGGGCTGTGCAAATTGCTGCTGAAAGACGGCCTGTGCGGCCGACAAGTAGTGTGCCTGTATGGTGGCCCAGTCGGGGCCGTGCCAGGGCATGGCTGTCGAGGAAGTCGCTGTTGCCAAGGATGACGGCAAAGATGACGATGGCGGCATGGCCATGGACGCGGCGACGGTGGCCATCCCAGATGCACGGCAAGCGTTGCTTGAGCCGCTACTGGTATGATGCATCATGGCGGCGGCCGCAGGGGAAGTCGAGGCAGCCGAGGCGGTGCACAAAGAAGGCGAGGATGCCGTCAATGACGACGACGATGGCGGCAGCATGAGACTGGGCAGCGAAGCGGCAAGGCTGGGCCCCGGGTTCGAGTCGACCAGCACCATGTTGATTTCCTCCAACAGGCGCTTGTACCCCTGGACGTGCAACAGCTTGTGCTTGGCTAGCAGCTGCTTCACCTTTTCGGCCATCCGCTGCCGTTCCGACAAATCCACGTAATTGCTCGACAAAATCTTTTGAATCAGATTGACGCCGTGCACTTGATCATTGATCACCTCGTACAGAATCGACTGATGGTGGCTGTTGTGGTGCCGATGGCCGCTATGTTGATGCTGATCGCCGTGATGGTGATGCTGCTGCGACGGAGACGCCGATGTGGTATTGCCCGTGGTCGTGGACGTGTTGGTCGTGGTCGTGGACGAGACTGGCGGCGCAGGCGTTGCAAAAAAGAGCGCATTGAGAATGAGCAGGCGTGCCTGGGGCTCTTGGCGTTGGTTGATCAGTTTAAGGACGGTCAAGGATGCCAATTTGTGCGTGCACAGCTTGGCCAGGTGAGGAAGCAGGCGCGTCGCAAGCACCGAGTACCGCCCGGCCAGCGCCGACGTGTCCAACAGCCAAATCAACAAAAGGGCGCCATTCGCATTGGTCGCCAAGAGCAACGCGTGCTGAATGAGCGTGGCCGCGACGTATTTCTGGAAAAAAAAATGTGTGGGGATTTAGACAACTTGCCTTTTTCTTTTTTTCACATGTTTTGCAAGTTACCTGTTGGCGCTTGGTCACGTAGGGACTTTCCAATGTGGCACGGACGGCGCGTGCACCAAAGCGGCCTTGGGCAATTTCCCAACAATGAGAGACAATGGCATCAAATACGAATTGATTCACACGTGGGCCGAGTGCAAGGCAGCACTGGACGACGTAATTGCCAAATTGATCGAGCAGTAGCGCGGGGACAAATGGCTTGAGGCTCTCACACACCATGTTGATCTGCATCGACGTTTTGGCGGTGTCGACAATGCGCTGTGCGGCCCACGTCCCGTTCTTGTGCACGCCGATGGACGCAAGATGCGGCGCAACGCGGTCAAGCATCATGTCCTTGGTTGTATCTGAGCAGCGTTCAAAAAGGCGCTGCACCACTGTGTTGCCGATGAAATCTAAGAAAAAATGGGCGCCAAATCAATCATTGCCTCCCAATTTTTTTTGTTTTTTGTTTTTTTGTTTTTTTTTTTTTTTTTTTAGCCTTACCACTGCACAATTCAACGAGATCAGGCATGCATTCGTGTGCCATGCGCTCCACCTCTTGGAGAGGCAGATGCTGATCATTTTCGAGTCGTTTTTTAATTTCACGGAGTCGTGTCGTATCCAATGCGCGATGCGATCCCAATTCAGGAGCCGGCACAATAGCACTTGCATAAAGCAAGCCTGCAGGTTGCATTACTAATTAAAAAAAGTGAGGGGACGCGCTATTTTTTTTTGTTTTTTTAAATTTACCGTCAAATATGGGCCCATCAGTGGGCTCCTCACCCAGCTCCGTCATGATTTGTTGTCGTTCGGTGTAAATGGACGGTAGGTGGTACAGGCTGGGATGGTGCCAAAGCAGGTTAGACGAGCCCGAGTAGGCGGCGTGATCCGCGGATGCGGGTGCGGCCCTGTCGTCAGTGGCCCCCCCACTGCTGCTGCTCCTGCCACTGGTGTGCAAATGGGTGCCTGACGATGCATTCGATGCCGCGACGACGCCAGGGATGAATGCACTGGCAGACGCGGATGACGGCGATGATGATGCATTGGACGTTTTAATGTTTGACGCGGGCACCTTGGCATAGCCAATGCGAATGGGCCCCGACCCGGGAAGAACCTCTTTCCCATGGAGCGACTTTCGCGCGCGGATAGCATCGTCTTGCAAATAATAATTCACAAACCCGCAGCTCTTGTGGCTGAGAATCCGCACCGACTCGATGGAGCCAAAGAACGAAAACACAGAGTACAGGCTCGTGGGCGTCATGATCGCAGGCAGGTTGCCGATCCCTGCAGGAGAGGGGGAAAAAAAATACGAGCCGCGGTGAGATTTTCGCCCATCAAATATAGAAAAGAAAAAAAAAACGAGCACTTTACATAGGGCGCGCGTGGGTTCTTGGACGAAATCCATCATGTAGGATGACACGCTGGTCGCATTGGACGTGGCAGTCTGCGGGGGAGGCATTGGCGTGGCTGGCGCGGTGGTCGTTGTGGTGGGCAAAGTCAATGATGACGCGGTTGCGGGGTCGACATAGGCCAATTGCGACGTAGGCACGCCTGCCAACGCACCGTCCAACATGGCCTGCATCGCGCGCATCGCATCCTCCACGCGATAGAATTGCACAAGCACACCTTCATGCTCAGGCACACGGCGAATCGACTCGACAGCGCCATATGGACCAAGCAGAGCCACCAATTGATCCAAATTCACCTCCACCAAATGACCAATCCACACGACACGGCTCGGACGAGTCACAATTTCCTGTCAATCATAAAAAAAATTCATGAGGATGAGAATAAAGAGAAAAAAATGCAAAAAAAGAGAAAAAAAAGTGGGAGCAGACAAGAAAATAAAAAAAAGAGAGTGCTTACCGATTCGTCAATGGCAAAGGCGTACGAGGGATAGTCCATCATCAACATGGTGGCAGGGGTGAGTGTGGCGGCGGCGGCGGTGACCGAGGGGTTGTTGTTGGCGTTCTTACCCCTGAAATGATGTTTGTCGAGATCATCGAGGCCAAGGGAGGCGAGCGTGCTTGTGATGGTATCGTTTGCATCGCCACGCAGCAAGAGCTCCGACGTGGGCGATGTCGGTTGGTGCCAAGAGGCGGTGGTGGGCACATTGGTATGGATCATCGCATGGGAGGACGAGGCGGGATTTGACGTGTCGTCAAAAAGGCCGGCGGACACAAATGGAGTTTGAAACGAGCTTGCGCGAGGGCGGTGGCCGCCGCCGCCGCCGCCCAATATGGCCAGCGAAGGATGACGGTGCGGGTGCATTTGCGGATGCTGGTATTGATGGTATGGCGCAGGCGCATGCGGCAAAAAGCCTCCCGCACTCGACGGAAGAGGCAATGGCAGCGGACGATGCGATGTCGTCGGCCCCAACGTGTCAGCGCGTCGCCTCGTAGGTGGATGCATGAATTCTGAATTGCCGCTATACACGTTCTGGACTCCATCCGACGATAATAAAGGTGGCCATTTGTTTCTATTTTAAAAACACCCACAAAACGTCAAATTCGGCGCAAATCGACCCATTGTCCCCCATCCCCATACCAACCCCAATCTTGCTCTTCGACGTGGTTTTGGCTTTTTTTCGTTTTTTTTTTCTTTTTTTTTTTGGCTTTTTTTTTGGCTTTTTTTTTTGTAACTTTTTTTGCACGCTACCGTCTTCCTCCCTCGTACCGTGAAGCTCGACCCGTGATGCAGTCGCTTCATTACACACACACGCACGCACACACGGTCAAGGACGCTTCTCTCCCCCTTAAAATTCAATCGTTGCTTGCAATCCCTATACATCCACTGCTTGTCTACCCCCCCCCCTCACTCTCTCCCCCCGCCCCCCTCATCTTTCCTTTTCTCGCACGCATCCCCTTCTATTTACAGGTACACGTACACGCACAGCACACGCAATACGCACTCGCACATGGTCGAGCCCCCTGCCGCTCCCTTGCTTTTTTTTCTTTTTTTTTCTTCCTTACCTTGGTAACGATAAGTCGACGGGGGTCATATTGGGTATCATTTGGTGTCATACAGAGGCCAGGCAAGCGAAAAAGAAAAAAAAATAAGAGGTCTAAGAAAGGAGGAGGGGAGACGAGTGGGGGTGTCTACAAAAAAAAAAAAAAAAGAGCGAGGGGGTGCCTGAAACCGAGAAAAAAAGGAACGCACAGCAAGGTATACGGGTTTTTTGAGGAAGAGAGGACGTGGAGGGGGTGTATGGCTTCGAGGACAAGTCAAGGATACAAAAAAAGTGGATCAGAGGGAGCGAAAGAGAAAGGGAACGGGGGGTGAAAAGAAAGAAAGAAAAAAAAAAAAAAGAACGAGTTGATTGCTCAAAGAGCGTGGTTTCCTTTCAATCGCCGGGAGACGTCTCGGAGTCCATCCCGATCCACCTCGCTTTGAGCTGGGGCTGTCTGTGTCACCATGACAACCATCCCCTTTCTCGCTTGCCCCCTCCCCTTTTCCCTTATTTCCCCTTGCCCATTGAGGACCGCCACACAGCAACAGAGAATACAAAAACGAGGTGAAAAATTGAGTACAATGGCTAAAAAAAAAGACAAGTATGCCAATGGCGCTCGGAGGACGAGCCAGCAATTTGCTAATTGGCAAGGGGTGGCCAGTCGACCGTGATTGCATGAAAGAAAATGTCGTGTTTGAGACAGCGGCCATTGAATCGGATGTTCAATGTCATTCATTGTGACTGAACTCCCCTTGAAAAAATACAAGCCATTGGGCTGCGTCCAACCATCTTCTTTTTCTTTTTCTCTAGTCTTATTTTTATTACAGTTGCGCTATGCCTCCCAAGAAGAACGTCAAAGAAGAAAAGGCCTTGCTCGGCCGTCCTTCCAACAATTTGAAGATTGGTGTCGTCGGTCTTCCCAACGTCGGCAAGTCCACCTTCTTTAACGCCTTGACCAACGCCAGCGCCGCTGCCGAGAATTATCCTTTCTGTACCATCGGTAAGAACAACTCTAAAAGAAACAAAAAACACAAAAGCACTCGTTGTTTCGCCACCAAGCACGCCAATTCATATCCATTTTTTGTGTTTTTATTTAGATCCCGAGGAGTCGCGCGTTGCCGTCCCTGATCCTCGCTTCGACTGGCTTGTCAAGCACTACAAGCCTGCCAAAAACATCCCTGCCTTTGTAAAGAGATCATCTTTTTTTCATGATTTTTATGCTGATTTTGCCTTTTTTTTTTTTCTTTTTTTTTTTTTTGTCCATTTTTTTCTCGGTTCTAGTTGACCGTCATTGATATTGCCGGTCTGGTCAAGGGTGCTGCATCGGGCGCTGGTCTCGGCAATGCGTTCTTGTCGCATATTCGTGCCGTCGATGCCATTTTCCACGTGGTCCGTGCCTTTGACGAGGCCGATGTCATTCACGTTGAGGGTGAATTGGACCCTATCCGCGACATGGGCATCATTCGCGAGGAATTGCGCCTCAAGGACGAGGAATTCTTGAGCAAGCAAGTTGCCGAACTCGGTGCTGCTGTCAAGCGTGTCGGCCACGGTGGCAATGCCGCCGACAAGGCGCGCAAGGAGGAATTCGCCGTCCTCGAGAAGGTGTACGAGCACGTCAAGGCTGGCAAGGACGTGCGCCACGGCACCTGGAACAACAAGGAAGTTGAGGTCATCAATGGCCTGCACCTCATCACCGCCAAGCCTGTCATCTATCTCGCCAACGTCTCGGAGCGCGACTTTTTGCGCAAGAAGAACAAGTGGCTTCCCAAGATCAAGGCCTGGATTGACGAAAACTCCAGCGGCGACCTGATGATTCCCTACTCTGGCGCCTTTGAGAGCCGCATTTCCCAATTGGAGCCTGCCGAGAAGGAGGAGGCCCTCAAGGAGGCCAACGCCGTCTCTGTTCTCCCCAAGATCATCGTCGCCGGCTACGCCGCCCTCCAGCTCATCTACTACTTCACTGGCGGCCCCGACGAAGTTCGCGCTTGGACCATCCGCAAGCAGACCAAGGCCCCTCAAGCCGCCGGCGTCATCCACACCGACTTTGAGCGTGGTTTCATTGTAAGATCAAAGAAAAAAAAAAAGAGGTTCAAACACTCATGCAATGCGTTTCTCTAGATGGCTGAAGTCATGAAATTCGACGATCTCAAGGAATTGGGCACGGATGCGGCCGTCAAGGCGAATGGCAAGTACAACCAAAAGGGCAAGGAGTACGTCGTCGAGGACGGTGACATTATTTACTTCAAGTTCAACGTCACGGCCCCCGCCAAGAAGAAATAAATACATAGACGCTACTTTTTTTTACCTCTTATATTTACGAATGGCCATTTTCGAGTCCAAAAAAAAAAAAAAAAAAAATCTGGAGACACAGCTGGCCGGCAAAGTCGGAAAAACACGCTTTTGGTATTTAAAAGGTAAATGTGTACGTTTTTGTGCCGTATTGTGCGAGGTTTCAGGAATCTCAATGATAACATGCTTCAGTTTCTGTCCCCTAAGATCGAAACATGGACAGATCAAATGCTTTATTTGTGTGCAAAAATCCAAATCAGATGAAAATCATTTTTTTGTGCATTTTTTGGATGCTTGCTGAGATACTGACTAATTTTTTTTTTTCACGCTTGCGGAAGCTCGTATTTGTGAATATGGACAGGCAGGCAGAGGTGAGTCAGTATCATGTCTGCCAAACCAATATCGAAAAATGCGAGTTTTCAGAGTCATTACACACCAACTCGCCGAGATCTTAGCGCGATGTCTCCAAAACACAAGCGATTTATCGTCTTCGATCACAGATTCATTTGTGGTGAGCTGGTGACTCACGCCGCGTCGATACGCTGAGCCGTTGTCGCCTACGCTACCAGAATGGAAAAGACCTGGTCCCCTTTTTGCAGGGCGCGTCCTCCGGATCTTGTTCACCGGATCCTATGCTAAACACAAAACACCAACGATGTCAATTTTTTTAGAGATCGGATCATTCAGTCTTGAGAACTTGCAATTTTCATAAAATCAGGGCCAAATCAGGATCTAAGCGACACTCGAAGGCTAACTCGCCGAGAACTCGACGCGATGTCCCAAACCCACAATCGCTTTTACCGCATTTGGCCGCCGAATCATTTGAGGTGTTTCACGCATCGGGGCGCTCAGCCGTTGCCGCAGTACGAGATCAAATGGTGGTAATTTTACCCCTTTACGCCTATGAAACTGGATCTTCATCAGAAACTTGTCTATCTGGTCCCAAATTTGGACCAGTTAATGGTAAACCCAATTCTCTAATGGCGTTAATTTTTTTTGCGAATCGGATCACTCAGTCCTGAGAAATCTCGAGATTCGTGTTTGCTAGTGAAAACCAGCGCCAAATAATATTTTACGCGTTTCTCCCGATGAGCCTGACCATCTGGCGCCAGATTTAGACCAGTGGAAACTGGATCCAAAACTTCGATGATTCCAGGTTTTTTTAGAGATCGGATCACTCAGTCCTGAGAAAATGCAATTTGCATAAATTCAGTGCCAAAACAGCGGGTCAAACCGCCTAATGTCGAAACAACCGACAAAAATGCAGCGAATCACCTTTTTTGCCAAAGCCAGATACTGTAACTACAGTATCATACAGTAGCCCTTTATTTTTATATCATTTTTGTAGGTGAACAAAGCGTGTTTAACCGGGGTGTGTGTAGTGGCGATCAATGTACGTATGTACCTACAGTAAACTTTTGTGCTCTGAAAGCTGAAATGCTGACTGTAGATCCGAGTGATCCCCTTGCTTGTAAAACGGCTACAGTAGAAAATCTCACTTTACTGTATTAAAATCAACACTGTTGTTCACCATCATCGCGTGCACTGGCAAATGCGCAAATCCAATATTAAAATATACAAACAACCTTGCTTGAGTGGAACAGTGGATCGCCTCCAAAAAAAAAACTTGTCGTTAGGCCATATGGCTATTATTACAGATTTACAGTACTGTATTTCGTTGTGTCTTTTTTTTAACATGGCGTTGAAAACCAGCAGATGTCAATTGAGTCGCTGCGCAAATGAATCCAAACTTCCAAAGTGTTAATTATTGCAGTATTATTATTACTGTATTGATACTGTATTTTCACAATTACAGTATAACAATGTCTTATTGTCAAATTCTTCTACTGTATCGCAATGAATTTTGCTTGCATTGTTTGAATCAGACGGACTCGGACGTCATTTTCAGAATGTTTGTTTGCCCGATGCGTGGCCTTTGTACGCCTGTGAAAGCCGTTCAAACATTTCAAAAAAATTTCAACCTCCTCTATGTTCTTCTCGGTAACGGATGATTGGACAACACACGGCGCTTTGAATGTGTCGAAAGCACCTGTTGAATCTCTATCTTTCGAATAATAAGATCAGTTTTACAGTTGGATGGCTAAAACTCGCAGGTAAAATCCACTTTTTCATTAAGAAGAAAAACTTTGATCGCGATTTGCTCGACAATAATAATGGTCTAGTGCTCTAGTCAGGCACCGATTTTTATTACATTTTTACTGACAAACAGGGGTGCAAAGCATCTTGTAAAGGGATGACTTGCAGCGCGCTACCTTGGGTTTGAACATTTTGCATCGTCGGTCATTTCTGCAGACTGTGGCCCACGCTGCACCACCAGAAAATAAACAAAAATGTGCAAAATAAAAAAATAAAAAATTCATGCAATAATCCACGCAACTTAATTTGGAAGTCTCAAACCTTAAATTTTGCAAAAAAAAATTGCACCAAAGTACCGGTAGGCACTTTTTTTTCAGTCGATCGGCGTTCATGCGTCACTCTTTGGGCATTTTTCTTACTTTGGGGCGAGCTGCCATTTTGTCTGCTAATAGCAAATTGTCAGATTCACCTGTTTGGGATGCATTGATCACTCGGAGTTCGAAATTTCCCAAATGTGGCATTTTCTGAGATTCAAATATGTGACCCCTGAATGGCCCCTGGATTTTTCAAAAGTAGCCGTAGCGCTTTGGGGGTTTAAGCTTTTTTGTTGCAAACTTTGAGTTGAATGCGATGCAGCTATTTTTGAGCGGGATCAGCAAAGTTGATGGCGAGAAAAATTCAAAATAAGATACAGTAAATTCAGGTTTTTTTTTTGGAATTTACAGTACATACCGTAACAGGCTCCAAAAAATTGAGCACACTCAGCAGTCCCACGACCCACGCACAGCAGGCCACAGTTCATGCAGTGATGACGGGTGACGCATCTTTCACCGGCGGGCAGGTAGGCTGTAAAAAAATTTCTGGAGGCACGGTAAGCGGTTAAAGGTTGGAAAACACGCATTTTCGGGTTTCAAAGTCAATTGCATGCTTTTTTTTTGCAAACAACAGAGTGAAACGACAAAAGTTCGTCTGTCCACCAACCGCACCGAGATTAAAAAAATGGACAGGTTAAACATGACAACCTTTTGTGTGTAAATTGTACAGTAAGCCCCCAAGCCCCAACAAATGGCTAAAAATCCGCGCTTTTGTGCATTTTCGCAGGCACTGGCTGCCTGATTACTGTATTATTTTTTTCCGGAGACAAGACAAGCCTATTAACGACGCTTATACTATAGCAATTCTCAGGCAATTCATCTGTGGAGTGACGAGGAATCAGCGGGTTTACCGGTACATTAATTACACTTTAACTGCAAATTGCACGAGAAAAATGCGCTCATAGAACCGCAATACTGTACCACAATAACGCATCCGCTTGCAGGAGATGCTCCAGCGTCCAGCCTCCAGTGCACGGATATGACTACTGTAAGCACAAACGCGTGCAATTTGACGTGTGACGCGGCTTTTCACATGTTGAAAAATATTAAATGACTTTGAAACCATGCCAAAAATATCTTTTTTTTTTTTTTTACTGATCATCAATATACACGTACAGTATGCGGCGAGCCATGTCCTTTCTGATGATGTGTGTTTCTCGGAGACATTGACAATTTTCACTGAGATGGCCTTCTTGAGACAAAAATAGAGTATTAAACGAATTTTACGCCCAAACCATCCAATGGGCCCATGGTTTTCATTGTATCTTCGTTGATGAATGAGGCGTGAGAACCACGATGTTGACTGGCATGGCGATCTGAGGTTTCAAATAGTCAAGTTTCTTCATTTTCAAATCCTCAACTGCTCCCCTCAAACACTTCGTGATTTTGAACTTTGTCTGCTTTGCGCGTCACCCTGTGGCCGCATGGCTCTGCAGGATAGGCTCATAAGGACATTTAATTCCTTGTCATTCCGGAAATACTTTGAAAACGGCTGTCAATCAGGCGTGGTGTCATCGTGTTGTCGAGAATTTCTAATGGACTCTGTAATGTCAAATTATCGACCAATCGAGATGAAACTTGAGTTGCTGGAAGGAGACGCACCAACGTATTCTTTCGTCTCCGCCTGAGTGTCCCAATGGACGAACTCTGTCAGCTTTCAAATACATGTCAAAAATTTGAGACCAATTTTCTCGTCATCAGACTTGACAGAACGCTATAGCGCGACAAAAGATGTTGGATGTCGATCCCCATCAAATGTGCTTGGTTGCATACTTCTTGGCGGGATGGCAGCACTTTATGAGTGTACAGAGCGCGAATTAGAGCAGAAATGATAAACATGAGAATGACGGGTCCAAAATAAAACAAAACAAATGATCCGCCATAGTGCAGCTACTCTCCTTGAAGAATTGTCGTGAGCGAAAATATAATAGAGTGTGAAATGCGGTCGGGGTCCTTCTGCGCGGAGGGGCAAAAAAACGCTCCGCTTATTTTTTGGTTTATTTTGGCGAAAAATCGCCACCATCACAAAATGAACATATCAGCCCAAAGACAAAAAGGCGCCAAATCATGTAATGATTATTTTAAAGTAATTTAAGCGCTTAATCTAAAAGTCAAAAATTTTCTAGGAAGAGCCTTGGGAAACCAGTTGAATTTGTAGACATCAAAGGGGATGTAGCTCAGATGGTAGAGCGCTCGCTTAGCATGCGAGAGGTATGGAGATCGATGCTCCACTTCTCCAATTGATTTGCCAACCTTCCGAGGTTGGCTCGACCTTTTGGTCATTGTCCTATTTTTATTTTTAGTTTTTATTTTTTTGCCTTCCTGTTCGATTCCATTTTTTTTTCTTCAAATGAACAGCTTCTGTGAGTTGTTGTGGTCGAGATGCCACTGTGAGGCACCATGTAGGTAACGTGACTCAGTCAATCGTGAGGCACATTTAAGCAGCTGCCACTTTTTTTTTGCGGCTCCGATGGGACCAAGCCTGGCGATTGGCGGATGAACGGTGGCTAGCCATGCTCGATGTCCTAGTAAAGAGCTGTGCTACGAGCACCTGTGATTGAGACGCATCGTTTTGATCGTTTCTCCTTGTTTTGATCAATTTCACCGTTGTCTACTTAAGAAAAGAATTCTCGGCGATGAGTGGCCAAATATCGTCAAGAGAGACAAAAACGAAAGCAAAAGACTAGACGGGCAAAAGGGATCCAACATCGATGCCTGGAGCTTGATGCGACTCAGCAATGGTTTCTGTTTACGCTCTTTCTTTCCTTTTCTTTTTTTTTTTACTGGGCCCAATGCTGCCCATTGTCTTACGAGTGTGTGTAAAATATTTTAATGCGCGTTAAAAAATAAATATTAACCAAATTCATTGTGTTTTTAGTGAGTAGCCTTGGAATCAAAGAGGAATAAAAAAAGGCGTGGAAAGAAAGGGATTGCGGCGAAATGGGGGCAATATTAAATACAAAGTTTAAGGCAAAAGACAAGCTATGGACACAAGGGCAAGGGAGGCAGACACACAAAAAGAGAACATCAATGTGCAACAAAAACTTACAAGAATCCAGATTCTTGCAAAAGACGCGTGATCTTTTCGTCTTCGCGTTCCCTGAGCGAAAAAAAAAAAAAAGGTTAAAGATCCATCAACCTTTTTTTCTCATTGTCTCAATCTACTTACCTTGGCTCCAATCGCAAACTTTCCTTGTACAACTGGTCCTCGTCTAATAAATTGGAAAAAAATAATAATGAATGAGCACGTTTTGAAAATGGGGGGTCAATGCGCTTTTTACCTCTGGTGCTCTGCAGGTTGAGTCGGATAAATTCTTGAATTTCATCGACAACCTTGAGCTTGTAAAAGAGTGTTTGGTATTGCTGGATCTCGCGGATGACCTCGGCGGTCTTTTCGCGCTTGGCAAAATTGATGAGCTCGTGATTGCTGTGTGTCTTGATGGTGTTGCTGTTGCCGTCCTCAATGAAGGTGAGATCCTGCAGGTAGATGCCCAAAAAGGGGATGCACGGCGGATTCACCGAGTGGATCAGCTGGCGATACTCGCTAAAGTTGCGATTGGCGCCCATGATCTTGCGGATATGCGACAGCGTCTGGTTCGTACGTGCGCCAACCATCTAAGCAGCGCGTAGAAAAAAAAATAGAGAGGACAATTGATCAGTATTGGGTGGCATGGCGACGACTTTTTTTTTTTTTTTTTTTGGCCATTTCGTGCGATTTTACCTCCCACGTTCGCTTCAAACGGCCGACCGAGCTATTGTCAAAGGCAGACAGAATGGCCATACACGTGTTAAAGTTGTTGAGCTCGCGACAACGCTGTAAAAAGAGGAATAAAAATCAATCGCCGTGCTTTTTTCAGTTTTTTTTTTGTTTTCTTACCTCGGCGACCTGGACCCAAAATTTGATGAGATTCGAGCGCTTTTTGATGTCGCTTTGGCTGAGGATGGCGTCTGAGACCCATGAGGTGACTTGATTGCAGTATTCGATGGAAGCACGGATGTTGACGGCAGTCGGTGTGTTGTTGGTGTCATCATTGTCGCGCGACCATGCCTTGTCGAGACACTCGATGGGCCGGATGGAGCTGTACATCTTAAAGTCCATGATGGTCAGCTGGCGCGCAAGTTCGACGGCGTCGAGGTCGAGCAGCTTGAATTTCTTGGGATTGCGCGGCAGGATGGATTGCGGGATGGCCTGCGGTGTCCACACGAGCTTCTTGAGACCGCCGACATCCAGATCGGCATTCTCCATACGCTTCTTGATCAGACGCTCCAATTGATCGGTGGAAAAGCTGAGGGTCGAGCGGATAACGGTGTCTGTGAATTTCATAAGGCGGTCGAGGATCACGTGGTCCTCTTCATTGTAATAAATCTCGAGCCAGTTCTTGAGCACGTTGAACACGCGCAGGCGCACGAGCTTGAGCTTCTTTTGGCGCCAAACCTCGAGATCGTCCTCGGCAAGGTCGTCTGGTGGTGTCAGGTTATAGCGGGCCTCGAGCAAATCCAGCAAATCGGACGACGAGCAAAACGAGCGGTACGTGAGCAAGAATGTGTTGTTGAAATTCATGTCCAAATAGTCGTGCAGCGTCAAGCGTTCAACGAGGGCGCGAAGCGTACCACCACGCACATTTCCCTCCATGTTGAACGCAACGTCGGCATCGTCATAATCGTACCCGAGGTAAATGGGCCGCTCGGCCGCCATGGAAATCGTCGATTTGCGAGGATTCGGCGTCGTCAGCACCTCATCACCAAAGAATTTCTTGAGTTTGTGCGACGATTTGTGCGTGGTATTTCCGTCCTCGTCCAATTCCTCGTCAGCACCATTGTCCAGGTGCGCCGCCGTCGCACGGTCGCCTGTCGCCGTCGACGCTGCAGAGGACACGCTCGCAGCTGTCGCGGCATGGACGGAGTTTGAAATGGACGGCGCGGTAAAGGACGACGCGTTTTTCTTCTTTTTCGGCGCGGTGGGCGAGAGTGGGCTGCGTGCGGTGGCCATGGATTTGTCGGACAGGGCCTCGGTCATGTCGGTCGTGTACGAAAAGATGCCGCGGCTAAAGACGCTGTCGTTGTTGTGGGTGGTGGTATCGTCATCATCATGCGGCGCAGGCAGTTCGATGTCAATGTCGCTATCGTCGTCCCCGTTTTGGTATGCTCGTTGCTGGCTTTGTTGCTTTTTACGCGGGGTCGAAGGCAATTGCTGGTGTTGCAATTGCTTGGACCGTGTGGCGCGCTCATGCAAATCGGTCATGACGTTGATGCAATCGCAAATGGTGCGGATGGGCATATGAATGGCCTGGACGTGCTGGAGAACGAGAGCAATGATGGCGGCAAGATCCACATCTGGGCTAGTCAATTGTTGCAAATAGCAAAACAGCTTGCCAAGCGCATCGCTCAGTTGCTGCTTGTGCGCGGCAAGCGCATCCAAGAGCTCGTGATCAATGACGGTCGTGTAATCAATGTCGTCCAACAGCCCGAGGAATTGGCCGGTCTGGCTGGATAAATTACGGAATTGAGCAAACACACGCGTGCCAAATTGGTATCGCTCATCGACGGGGCACAGCGCGGGGTCAGCGGCCGGCGCATCGTCCTGCAGGCACGCCTCAATGGCCTCGATGGATTCGTGCATGTTGTTCGCGTAAACATCGAGATTTTCGGCCAAATCGTGCTGCAATGTGTATTTTGCCTGGTCGTTTTTCTTGCGTGTGGCGAGCGGGTGCAAAAAGAGGTGATGTTGTTGCTGCTGTTGCTCGGCGTCGTCGGCCATGCATGCATCGTCAATCAGGCGCGGCTCAATGCGCTCGAGCGGCACGGGGATATCCTGGCACGTGCTCACAAAGTTGCGAACAGAGACTAGCAAGTCGTTTGTCTCTGAAAGCAGCTTGTTTTTGTGATCAAAGGGCACGGCGTTGAATTGCTGCTGGTGGGTCACACACAGAATCGCCGTCAATTTCACTTTGGACAGCGACGCAATCATGGTGCGATGATGGCCGCGCAACACGTTGCTGGAGCGCAAATATGGCGAATCCTTGTCAATGGTGCCCGACGCAAGCAACATCGTCCGAATCACATCAATCACCTGGTTCGTAAAAGTCCCAAGACTGCCATCAGCCCCGCCCTGCTTAATGCTCTGACTCAGCGTCATAATCTTGGTCGCAATGTGCGACGACAAGTGCGCCCATGTCAATTCGTCCGCCTCCATCTCCTCTTCGTCGGGGCCCTCGTTCAAATCACCGCCACGTGATGAGAGTGTGGGTGTTGTGTGACGCGCCTTGCCTAGCTGCAAAAAAAAAAAAAGTGAAAAAAGAGAGAAAAAAAAGAAAGAGAGCGCATGAGCCTTTCAATTCATTGATTTTTCCATTGAATCCATTGAATCCATTGAATCCATTGAATCCCTTTGAATTCATTGAATTCATACTTTTCTTTCCCATCCCCTCTTTTTTTTTTTCTTCAAATTCAAGCTATTTTTTCTATTTCTATTTCTTTTTTTTTTTACCAGTCGGCCCGTGGTAGGATCAATGTCATCCATGTTCCAAGTGGTCTCTTGGGTGACAAGGTTGCAATAATACTCGCGGCCCTGATGATTCGTGCGTTTAGCCCAGTTTGGCGGCAACTATGGGAGAAAAAAAAAAGGTCATGAGATGATTTCTACTCTTTTTTTTTCTTTTCTTTTTTTTTTTTTTTTGTCATTTTTGATCATTTTACGGCCGCTTGTTGCTTTTTTGGCGATTTAGCACGCATGATGGGGTCGGGCAAATCGTCATCATCGTCTTCGGGTTGATAAATTTCATTGGACTCGGAGTCGCTGGGCAGATCATCGTCGCGCTCGTAGGGATCCATGTCTGAGAGCGACATGGAGTTTGCAACGGCGGGTGCCAGTGGCGGCGACGGCGGTGTCGTGCGCATTTCGCCGGATAATTTGTTGTAAAAGTAAACGCTGGAGCCATCGACGGTGGTCTCGACGACCCAATTGGCGGGCATTGGCGCCGGTGGGTCCTCGGGGACCTGCTCGTAAGGCAAGCTGAGCCTGTACTGCTGGTTGCGTTGCAAGGGCACGCCATGCTTGGCCTTGCGTGGCGTCGCCTCCAGAAATGACTCGGTCGATCCCTTTTCCACGGACTAAACATAGTAATGAATAAGACTCCGGTCTATTTTTCCCAATGGCCCATGCTTTCGCCCCTCCCCCGTCCCTTGGCCAGGCACTTTCAAGGCAAAACGCGTCGCAATTCTTGACTTTTTTTTTTTTCATATTTTTCATATAATATACATGTTTTTTTTTTTTTTACCTCGTGCATTGTCGTCGACGTCCCCGAGCTGTTGTTGCTGCTGCTCGCATGGTTGTACATGGCGGCTGGCGCCTGTTGCTGCTGGTGCGGTGGCCGTGGCGATGGTACGGGCTGTTGTGGCGCTGCAGGCTCTTCAAATGTCTCCAAAACCTGCACGTAATTTGATGGGAACCATCCTCGTGTCCCGTTGCAACTGCTCGAGCAAAAAAAAAAAAAAGCAACCAAATCAATAAAAAGTGGGGGCGTGCGCGCTTCGAAAAATGTCGACTTACATGCCGTCCCACCAACCTGAGGGCAATTTATTAAGCACGTCGATGGTGTCGCCCTGAATAAAGTCCAGCGACGACCTGTCGGTCGAGTCGAATGTGTAAAGCGCACGCACGCGACAGAGAATAGCAACGTTGGGCATCCTATTCAAGACGCATAGACGAAGAAAAAGAAAAAAAAAAAGAAAAAAAAGGCGGAGGAAAGCGAGGCAAAAGGGAAGAGAGGAAAAAGAGAGGAAAAATTGAGTGTGTGTGTGTGCGTGAGACTGAAAGACAAAATGGAGTCCAGGTGACACAAGCTCTTTTTCAAAGGAAAAAAAGGGGCACCCTTCTTTTCTGGCTGTAAATTCGTTGGTAACACCCGCTCCCCAGGCAAATCCAAAGGCCTTTTTGACCGTGCCCATGCCCAGTTTAGGTAAAAGAGCGAAGTTTGAGCAAAGAAAAAAGCAAAGCAAAAAAAAGGGGGGGAGTATGCATGACCAAAAAAAAAGCGCCTCCCTCGCGATGCGACGCGTTTTCTTGCCCTTTGATGGCAAACATTCTCTTTGTTTTCTCTCGCTGCAAGGTTGAGCCACAACAACGCCTTGACTTTAAAAGGAGACAGGTGCTCGAGTGCGGGGTGAGAATCGCCAAAAAGTCTTTTCGAGCTGCAACACGTGCTTGTGAACTCTATTTGCGGAAAAAAAATAAAACTCATCGCCCTGGCCACCAAAGGACAGCTATCCACACAACAAATGAGCATCCATGCGCTCTATTTCTTGTCACACCATCCGCTTTCAAAAAGATGGCTCAATCCTGCATGAAAACGTGAAATTAAATGGCTGGGATACCGCCGGAGAGCGAAAAAAAGAGGGGGAGAAAAAAAAGGGGACCCTGGAGTCGCCAGAGGGTGAGAGAGAACGACGGGGGGGGGAACCATGTTGCTGGTTGTTCGTTAGCTTGCTGCAGGCAAGTTGCATGAATTGGGCAACGTCATCCATTTTGATTTATTATTAGTTTGTTAGAAAAATGGATCAATTCGTGCTACAAGGTATCGGGGCGCATGCTTTTGCCCTTGACTTTCAGCAGCAGGATCAGGAAAGCCCACACAAGATTCAGCATGCCAAATAAAAACGTAACCCAGCCGGGGCCCACTGCCTCTGTCATCGGATTTGCTAGTAAAAAAGAAAACGTTTTTGAGTTGACACGCGAGCTTTTTTTTTTCTACTCCCCACCAATCCCTCCCTCTTTTTTTTTTTTTTTCTTTCTTTCGCTTACCGATCAGACTAAGCACACAGGCCCAGATCATGCGGACTAAATTCGCGGCCGCCGTCACAGAGGCGCCGCGACCCGGCACGGCATCCACCAAATACGCGAGACAAGGATTGAAAATCTGCACCATAGCAAACGTCTGCACGCCAAACATGATGATGGACACCCACACGTTCCAATTGAGCTGCACCGGCCAGCCCCAGAGACAAAAGGCAAGTGGATTTAGCAAAAATGCAGCGGGCCTGACGAAAAAAAAAGGAGCGCGTTCAATACCAGCTCCCCCCTTTTTGCCTTCCTGACGTTCTTTTCTTCTCGGCGGGGGGCTTACCAAAGGTTCATGGCAAGTCGATCCTCGGGGATGGGGTGGCCACGCTTGGCAATGGCGCGATGCAAAAAGAAATGAGACACATGGCCCGAGAACAGCGAGCCGACAATCTCGCCCAAGCCGGGCGAAATGAACGTCAGGCCAATCATGCCCGATGACATCCCATACGTCGTCGTGTACAGCGATGGAATCATATTCTCAATGGCAAACATGCCGCCAAAAGCAAGACCTGTCGCTGTCGCGCTGATCATCACAAAGGGGTGACGCAGCAATGCCTGCCAATTGAGAAAAAAAAGAAGGTGAGCTCGCTTCACAATGAGAAAAAGACGACTTACAAGGGACGCCAATGGATTCATTGTGCGTTTTGCCACGGGTTTCTCGTCGTCGCCGGGCAGAGCGTTCCATCGGGCCTCATCACGGTATGTCTCCTCCATGGTAAAGGCAATTAGCAACAACAGGATGCATCCAATGACAAACAACATCCAAAACACGGACGGCCAGTCCCATTGCTCCACCAAGAATCCGCCAATGAGGGGACCAAGAACAGGTCCTGCGAAGCTGCCCGCAAAATAAATCGAAAGTGGTCGTCCGCGCTCCTCTACAGAGTAGATGTCCGCCACAGACCTGCAACGTGTGTAAAAGAAAAAAAATACTGTGAGCTGAGCCAATGGGGACATTTCACACCGCTTTCGCCTTACCCTGCGCCAATTGCCCACGCAGAAGAGATGCCCACAGCCTGCAAGATGCGCATCCCAAGCAGAACATTGATGTCGGTAGCAAAGATCGCGCACAGCGACCCAATCGTATAAATGACAAATGTGAAAAAGTAGACAGACCGACGAATGTGCCAGTGGTCGCTGATGCTGCTATAGAAGATGGCTAAAAAAAGGGGGTGGGGTGGGGAATGAGTCAATGGCACAAAAGCGACATGAGCCACCAGGAAAAAAAAAAAGAGATTTTTACGAGCAATGCCAATAAAGAGCATGTAAAGCGAATTGCTGAGCGTGACCATGATGGATGAGCTGTCTAATTCGGCTGTAATGGCTTCCAATGCCGGCAACTAAGCGATTCAATGTAATTCCATGAGCAAAAAGAACGTGAATCGCGCGCCTGGCTGCCCAATTCACCAGTTCTCTTACGTAGATCGTCGAGCAAAAGCCTGGAATAATAGCAAAGATCGTGACAAGCGTGAGCGTCCAGCGCTTTCGCCACGTTGGAATCGTGCGAGGGTCTACATGCACCTCGGGCCGTAAAACCAAGACAGACCGCAGGTATGTGTTCATGGCTTGCCCGAAAAAAGGACGAAAAAAAAAGATAAGCGACGAAAAAAAAAAAAAGAACATGTCAACCGCTCAGGCACGTTTCTCCAGAAAAAAAAAAATCCATTACAAACTCCGGATCCAATCGCGATTCGTTGCCGCAGGCACCGGAAAAAAATTAAAATGCCGCGCTTTTGTGCCCAAAGTCGCTCATTACGAACTTTGTGCTGTCAAAGCGCAAGGACGCGACGAATACGACTCGTCCATGAGCATTGGTAAGCGAATATGTGCTTCAAAGATAAAACGCAGTAGAAATAGTCTTCTGAAACAGCAATTGGCCTCGCCATTTGGTCATGGACTCATGGTCTCATGGATCAATAAAAAAGCTCTCAATTGAGTCTCATTGCTTTTTTTCCCTTCAATCTTGCGATGTATCGCCAGATACAGTAGCCGCGCGTCGCAACACACCGGTGATTCATAAGATGTTCTTTCTAATAGATCATAGTCTCGATACATTGCATCTTATTGGTCGAGGCAGGCGTGCAGGCGACATCCGTGTCATTGCGTGACAACCAAAGAATTTTTGCTGATGACGCTAGGCAAAATAAACCTATTTTTGGCGGTCTTTCAATCTGGGCGCAAAGCGCTACAATTGAGTTTTGTTTGCTTGCGATGAGTGTGCCATTTTCAACAAAATCACACCAATTTTCGCGTTTTCGTTCATTATTTCGTAGTTTTCTTTTGTTTCAACGGTTTCTATACCTTCATTGGCTGCTTTAGTATATTAAAACACTTTAAAAAAGCGATTTTTTTTCTAGAATTGGCTCTTGAAAAACGGCACAGATCAATTCTCAGCTAAGGAGGTATGGCGTAATGGCTATCGCATCGGATTGCAGATCCGCAGGTTCTGGGTTCGAATCCCAGTACCTCCTAAGCATATCATTTTTTTGTTTTTGTCAAATGGTGCATTTTGACCAAGATCATCGTTTTTTTTTTTTGACGATTTTTATTTCATAGCTTCTGATTGATGGTCCCGCTGAGAAGAAATTTGTCGTTGGACGACGATGAGACATGCTTTTACACGTTGTGACAAAGTGTCAAAAGCCGTCCACAATAGGAGGCATGCCATGATTTTTTTTTTTTTTTTTTTTTTTTAGATTGCAGACATGTTGACCACATACCCAATTCACTTCGAGTCAACAGGTAAGACTTGCATTACTTGAAAGCATTGCGTCAGGATATCATTTTGCTGTTGTTTGCTGTAAATTCATCGAGGAGCGACCAAAAAAAAAGTCAACAATCTACCAATTGCAATTTCTCGTCACAAATATGTTAGACTGTTTCCGTTTTTGATGCACAATACGCGTCAAACAGAGGATTAAAGAAAGTCCAGTACGTTTGGTGCACGTGCCCCGCGACAAAATGGTATTGACAAGGCCATCGAAATGTCGAAATTCAACCATTTGAGTTTGTTGAGGCGCCAACGTGATCGGATCTCGTTCAAATTTGGACCACTTGTCCTTGTCGACTACTGATTCCATCGCCCACAGTTTGAAATCGCAGAGTCGTCTTACGGAGAAGAGACGGCTGAAATATTGGATTTTAAGATTGCGCTAGCTGGTTGCAAAGATGACAGCTGGCCGATCGCCCATGAAACCCTGAAATTCCTGGCGGGTAGATATTAAAGGTCAGCTGTGCAAAGTTTGGAATGATTTGGACACGTTCACAGGGTGTGACCTATAGAAGGTGTTACCTTTCAAAGGGAACTTAGCCTAATAGCCGCCAAGCAGTCATCACAGAGCCTCCAAACAAGGTCAACGTGAAATGACGGGCTGGAAACCCCAAATGGGATCGAACAAAATCAGGTGCCTAATATCAGTGAGAGCGCAAAACGCAAATCAAAATTTAGTCATGGCGAGGCGCCGAAACCAAAATCGAAAAATCAGGTCTTCGAAATCCGTTCAAACTTGCACACAAGGAATTCTGCATGGAGAAACGAAGAAAAAAGCAAAAACGAGTGCGATCCACCTGATGGGTCACGAGCAAAAAGCGATATTAGCTTAAAATTCACCTGCGAATTGCACAGGCAAACGCGCTTCTAGAACCGCGCTGACACGTCCGCCATAAAGAGACGCTTTAAATGCATGAATCGGATTAGGAACAGACGTGTGTAACTCGACGTTTGACGCGGTCAATCACGCGCTGAAAATTACTAATGATTTTTCGGTCATGTATAGATCCGTCAAAACGTCCGTTTTTCGGTGATCATGAACACACCCATACGCAACAAATTGCTGTCTTTCTGGTGTTTTCCGCCGAGATAACTTTGACCTGAAAATTGAACCTTTTTTGCATTTTTCTCCAAGCCCAGCATATTGACCCCTGGTTTTTATCTCTTTTTTTATCGGTCAACGAGATGCGTCCACCATATGGTGGAATTACGTGGAGTTCCAAGAACCTAAATTTGATGGATTTCAAATCATCGACTGCACTGATGAAGATTGACCCGTTTTGGCCTGTTTTGGGTCATTTCCAAGCAAGAGCGCGCCCTGCATGTCAAAATGCACACGTTTATTTCCCTATGATCCTCTTACACACCCATTCCTCATTTTTCCTTATTCTTTTAGTACTATTCTTCATATCCCTTATTTTTTTTTTATTGTTTTAAGGCTTGAACCATTTAATTTGGAGTATTGCTTGCTCACTCAAGCATCAATTCTTTCCCCCCACTCGCTCTCCCACCTTTAAAAGGCCATTGAGGACGTCATTTGCAATTCTTTTTTTTTTTTTTTAAAACAGTTTTATGTACTGATGATAGATACTTCTTTTTGCACTTAATGATTCAATTGGTAGGATTTCGCCCTAGCCGCCTGCGGCGGGCTCGGGTCGTGAACAAAAACTCTGTGTAATGATGATCAACAGTTGCTCATCGAAATGCCACAATTTGGGCCAGCAAGGCCACAACTGTTCCTGAAAGTTCTGAGATTATCACAATTCCAACCACCATCTCCTCCATCAGAAGGACCAATATCACAATTATACCAACCATTGGCTTGCCAGCGCTGCTGCAAGCATAAGAAGTCACATCACTCTGCTTGCATTTGCAATACTTCGCGTTGACCAGAGTGAATAACAAACATAGTGAGAGCACCAAGCTTGATATGATGGTTTTCATTTGTCCTGTTTCTCGGCACCAATTTGTGTGGTGAAAGTCCAAAAGGCGGGTTCTTCAGTCGTTTTCTTCTTTATCAATATAATAAAAAACCTTTATTTCAAAATGAGTGTCATGAAATAATTCATCAATTTGTAAACTTACCGCTGGGTCTTGCGGTTTTAAAAATAAAAAGAAAGAAAATAGGCCAACAATGAGGTAAAGAAAAAAAAAGAATTGCAAATGACGTCCTCAATGGCCTTTTAAAGGTGGGAGAGCGAGTGGGGGGAAAGAATTGATGCTTGAGTGAGCAAGCAATACTCCAAATTAAATGGTTCAAGCCTTAAAACAATAAAAAAAAATAAGGGATATGAAGAATAGTACTAAAAGAATAAGGAAAAATGAGGAATGGGTGTGTAAGAGGATCATAGGGAAATAAACGTGTGCATTTTGACATGCAGGGCGCGCTCTTGCTTGGAAATGACCCAAAACAGGCCAAAACGGGTCAATCTTCATCATACTCCCCCCGAGCGCGCCTGTTTCTTTAGCTCATTGTTGGCTTATTTTCTTTCTTTTTATTTTTAAAACCGCATGACCCAGCGGTAAGTTTACAAATTGATGAATTATTTCATGACACTCATTTTGAAATAAAGGTTTTTTATTATATTGATAAAGAAGAAAACGATTGAAAAACCCGCCTTTTGGTACTTTCACCACATGCACCCCTTGGAAAATTCGACATTTTCAAACGTCATGATTGCGCTTGATCCAGCGACCGCTGTGAGCAAGTTGTTGGCTCAAAAGGGGGTTTGGCCCCTCTCTTTCAGAATAAACACTAAAAGCTGGGGGTCTATTAGGCTGTTATCGGCCATTGCCGAGATATTCGTTATTTTCACAAAAACAGCAGTGGTGCGCCAATCTGTTGATGGATTGGCATAAAATTTGCACTGTTGACAAGAGACGCGCTCGGATATCCTTTTGTCCCCGTGTGGCTGTCCTGACGGGCGAGCCTTTGCATGTTTTGAATCCAAATCAAACTCTTCGAACCCGATTACTTGCCAATGGAGACGGCAAAGCACAACGAGCTTGGGTGTCAAAGGATGCAAAATTCGATTCCTTGTCGTAAGCAAGCAATTTCAAATTTCTTAATGTCTTTTGACGTGCACAAATCCAAGTTACACCGCAACTAACGCCTTTTTCGCGATTTGCATAGAGACAACGCGAGGCTCACGCGTGGTGTGATAGTTATTACGGAGGCTGCCTGTGGTCTCTCGGTGCGTGAAAAGAACACGCCAGCAGGCTTGACCTGGTGCGCTTCATCACTAAAACTAAAGATGCATCCTTTTTTTACCCACCTAAAGCCCAGTGAGCTGGCATAGTCCATTGGACATCCGCGACGCGTCTGGAAGCAGTCGTGGCAAAACGCGTTAAAGCAAGGCAATACAGCTATTTTCCACGAAAATGACGCGTTTATTGAGCTCGTTCATGCGCTTGGCTGAGAGTGACACGCATCAAGACCACAACGGGGCAATAAAGTAAGGATGTCAGATAGGAAGAGAAAGCAATCACTTGGAATTTTTTTTTAATTTGAATGGAAACAGGGATAATTATACGGGGGAGGAGGGAATTGGCAATGGATCAAGAGTGGAACGAGCAAGAACAAAAAGATTATGAAAGAGACGAAGAAAGGCCTATGTACAATAGACGGGATGGAGAAGAGAGAGGGAAATAGGAGACGGGAGAACGAGAAAAAAAGTGAACATGAAAAAAGGGGGAAAGGGGGGTCATAAAGTTTAATGCGCGTTCGACTAAGACTTGATACTTATCCTTCCACTGACGCGCGCAACAATTCATCTGTTTAGGCAGTGCAGTCACGCGACTGGAGGAAAAAAAAAAAAAGGGGTGAGAGACAAAAAAAAAAAATGGCCACGTCTAATTGTGCTTACCAAGTGACCAGGCTGGTTGCAGTTGTAGCAGACCTTGGCTTGTTGCTCGTTTTGGCACTCGCTGGAGATGTGGCCGTGTTGCTAAAGAACGAAAAAGAGGGGAAAATCAGCCATCCGCATAAAAGGTTTGCGCAAAAGCGGCTTGTTTCGCGCGCAATTCCCACTTACACCGCAGTTGTAGCACTTGACGCCGCTGGGGCACCTGTAAAAAAAAAGAACGAACAAGACGTGTTATGAGCTTCCAATTTTTTTTTCTCTAAAATAGGACTTACTCGCGGCTCAAGTGGCCAGTCTCACCACAGTTGTAGCAGGAGCGACCACCGCTGCCAGAGTTGGAGCGGCCCTCGGGGCAGTTGCGCGACATGTGGCCGGACTTGCCACACTGCGAATTAAAAAAGAGAACATCACAAGAGGAGTCAGGGCGCGTGATTTTCGCCATTTTTCATTGATTTACGTTGTAGCAGGCAGGGCCGTCGTTGGACGAGGCATTGGGGCAGTCGCGGGAGAAATGGCCGGGCTGGTTGCACTTGAAGCAAAGCTTCTCAGCGGGGGGAGCAGTGCTATTTTTTTTTTTTTTTAAAAAAAAAAGGTAAGATTACATGGCCAAACAAAAACAAAGTTTTTGGGAGGCTTACCAGTCTTTGCTGATGTGGCCCTCTTGTTGGCAGTTGTAGCTAATGAAAATAAAAATGCAATTGAGTGCCTTGTTGCCACGGGGAATCATGCACACAGCCAATTCTTACCAGACAGACTCGGTGCGCTGGCACTCGACGGCCTTGTGACCAGCTAGGAAGGAAAAAAAAAAAAAAGTACAAAAAATGAGCCAAACAGAGTAAAATTTTAAATAAAAATAAAAAACACGCCGCGTGTGAGATTCGTGTCGTGGCAGGACGCACGTCTTTGGGACGGTCGTGCATAGGCATTTGGGGGCGCGACAGAGCAAGATACTTACATTCACCACACTTGTAGCAGGTACGGAACGACATTTTTATTTTTTTATGTAGAAAAGGAGGGGGAGAAAGAGAAAAGAAGAAAAAAAATGAGAAACGGAAGTGTTGTGTGTGAAAAATATGAATTGGAAAAAAAAGAGGCTTGACAATCGAGGACGCACGCCTGTGGGAGGGGGGACAAATCTTGGATTGAATGTGCGGGGGATGGAAAGGAGGGCCAAAGCGAGGGAAAAAAATTTTCTTTGCCAGGCCGAAAAAGGCAAATCATCTAGCGGCGCACCTTTTTGCGCTTGTTGCTGCTGCTGGCAGCGGCGCTCTCGTTGCCGCGCTTGGTCGTTTTACGCTCATCCGCTACAAAAGAAATGAAAGGAAAGGAAATGAGCAATTGATTGACGGGCGTCACGACGCGTTGTTTCTCGTGGTTTTTTTTTCTTTTTTACCTTTTCGTGCTTGTTCTTCCATTTCGTCCCAATCTAAACAAAGGAGCCAATGAATTGGATGTTCTGTTCGCCCACAGGGGGGCACCGGAATGCATCTCGTTTCTTTTTTTTTTTTTTTTTTTTTTTTTTACCTTCGCCTTCATCTGACAGCTCCTCGGGCTCGGACTCCTCGGAAGCAGAGCCTCCACCAAAGTCGCTCTCGTCATCACTTTCGCTCTCCTCAAAGTCATCCTCGCTCATCTCGAATTCACTTTCCGCTTCGCTCTCCTCGCCCGAGTCCTCGTTCTAGTAAGGAAAAAAAGGGATCGACGCGTCAATTTGACGCGATTCATGCGAGTTTTGCCGTTTTTGCTTACGTCTGACTGTGACGACAAGAAGGACCAGCCGCCAGAGCGGAAGAATTCGGCGGGATTCTCGTTGACGGTCTTCATGATCATGGTCCAGTTGAGGTTGACAGGGCCCTCGGTGAACACGACTTCGACAGAACTAAGAAAAAGCGCGGAGTGCATGAGATGGGACGCGTCTTTTCTTCTTTTTCTTCAATTGCTTCTTACTCGAGCCAGTCCTTGACATTGTCCAATTGAGTCATTGGGATGGTGTTGATGTGGATGGGGGCGCGCTGGAAGTCCTTGAAGACAAAGACCATGTCAAAGTTCTTGAGGCCGAATTGGACCCTCTCGAGATGGGCAATTTCGATCTCGTTGAGCGTGACGACCATGAAGGGCTGGTCCGACAGGTGGACCAGACAGTCGGTGGTTGGCTGCAGCAGCACGTTGGTGCGGAATGGCACGCCCTGGAAGCCCAATTCGCGGAAGGGAATGTCCACCTCGATGCGGTCGTCGCTCTATCATCAAAATCACGGCGTGAGCCCATTGTTTTCCGCATCTATGAAAGGAAAAAAAAAACAATAAAAACTTACACCCTCGGCAATCTTCTCAGCAAATGTCTTGAATTCTTGATTCAATGCCTTTCGTCGCCTTCGCTCCTCGCGCTCAGACTCGATTTCATCGTCATCACCATAGATGTGTCGTCGTCGTTTGTTGCCCGTGTCATCAAACTGGATGTCAGACGCCTCGCGATAGAATTGGATATCCTATCATGCAAAAAAAGAAAAAATTGAGTCGATTGACGCGATTTTGAGGGAGGGGGATCGTTTTCTGTTTACCTTTGTCTTTTTCTTGCCAATGACCACGGGGTTCTTGAGGTGGATGTGGACGAGGACCAGCAATTCATTGTCACAAGGCTGGAAAAACAGGTGCTTGATATTGCTAAACAGGATATCTGTAGAAAATATCGAATTTAGAGGACGAATTGCGATGCCAAACCTCTAAAAACTTACTGAAGGTCTGATCAGAGCGGAGCGTGGAGTAGCGCAAGCCATTTGTGTGGATTTCGAGCTCGCCGGGCAGGCGCTTGCCGTCGAGTTGAGGCCGAACATAGACGTCGGGCAGGCGAGTCGGGCGTTTGCCGCGGACCATGACGAGACTATCCTGCTCGACAACATCGGCCATCTCCTTGCGCTCCGTCTCCTTTTTGACAGCCTCCTTTTTGAGGTCGGTGATGCTGCGATACACCTCGGCCATGTGGGTGGCATTGGCGCTGCGGAACGTGAGTGCCCTGATGAAGGTGGCATTGGGGTCGTCAAAGGGCTAAAAGAGAGAGGGAGGGAGAAAAAAAAAAGAGAAAAAAAGAGAAAAGTGAGAAAAAAAAAGACATTGAGTCTCCATCGCGTGTCGGGTCGCGTCGCGCTGGCTTTCAATTTTTTTTTGGGGCATACCAAGTCCTCTTTTTTGTTGCCTGCCTGGCCCGGGGTGATAAAGTTGAGGCGCAGCATGACATACTCGCCTTCGTCGCTTTTTGAGGCCGTCTTGAGGGTGGAGATGTGGAAGGGGACGGCCATTTGGTTGACGGGCAAGATGATGGATTCATTGCGCTTGTCGACGATGATTTGACGCTGATGGATGCCGTGAGGAAGCTTTTGCTCGGATCGATAACTTTCGAAGCGTTTGAAGGTGACCTTGTCCTCCTGCTTGTCGGTGGGCCCATTGTCTGAGAATTTGGCGAGACCATCGGCTTGCTTTTGAGCAAACAGGGCCTTTTGGTGCTCATTGCGTTTTTGTTCCTTGCTGTCGTCGTCCATCTCCTCACTGCGGAACTTGCTGCGCAAGACAGCCGACTTTTGTTGCCTGGTGGTAGGAGCAGCAGCGGCGGCCGAGTCGTCACGACGCGCTTTGCCCTTGTTGGCCTTCTTTTTCTTGGTCTCAACAACGTCGTCGTCGTCGTCAATGTCCATTTCGTCCTTGACCTCCTGCTCGTCAGCATTGTCGTCGCCAAAGAAGAAGGAGATGTCACCGAGGCGCTTTGTCGAGTCGGTGAGGACGACGGGCAGGTCGTTTGTCACGCGCACCGTGTCGACGAGATACAGCGCGTAAATCTTGGCCTTTGGATCGGACGCGTCCTTGTTTTCCAGATTCTCAAAGCCAAGCGCGAGATTGAACACCATCCCGGCCTTGATCTCCTTCATGTTTTTCTGCGTAAGCGCATACGTCGTCTCGCGGAATTCAATGCCCATGCCGCAACCAGCGTTCTTCACAAGGTGATTCGCAAGATCAGGTCGCTTTTGCTGGACGTACGATTGCGCACGTGCGTACACCTCCTTGATCTTGGCACCGTCACGAATCGCCTCCATCACACGCTGCTGCAAATCGCACAAAAACTCGTAATTGCGCTGCTGCTGCTTGGTGGGATCAATCAGGAACGTGCGCGCAATATTCGAGCAATAAAACTTGTAACGCAGGCCCAGCGAGCACACAATCACGCCGCTGTGCAAAGGCTTGTTGTCCGACAGCGCCGTCGGCTTGAGCACGTAATTGCCACCACTCTGCACAATCGGCGTATAGCACCAGTCTAAATCGCCCGCATCTGAAATCTCGGACGGCAGACGGATGATCTTTTGCAGCTTGGGGTCATCAAGCACCTCTTCTGTTTTCTCAGACAGCTTCTCGTGCGTGATCGTCTTGCCCGCATCAATCAATGTCGACATTTCTTTGGTAAAATAGTGCGTCATCATGTTGGATGTCGATTTGGCGGCAAGGCGCATCGAGCGCTAAAGAGACGAAAAAAAAGAAAAAGAAAAAGAGTGGGAAAAAAGAAGAGTCAATTCACAAACGACGCGTTGTTCACACCACCATCCTCCCATGCTTACCAATTCCTCGTCATCCTTGACGGCGAGGCACGCGGCAAGCGCTGGCGTCACGTCGAAATCCTCGAATTTTTGGTCACCGAGCGCGCTCTGCCACTCGGATATGTTTTTGCCGGAAAAGGCGTCCTTGTCCTTGGCGAAAACACCCACACGTTTCTAAAGAAAACGAAAAAAGGGTAAGAATTGGAGCCAATTCATCTTATTGTCGACTTACGCCGGCAATGAGCTCGACCAATGGCTTGTACAAGGGAATGTTGTCCTCTTGGTTCTTGCCGCGGCGAATCACTTCAACGTCCACCGCGCCATCCTTGAGAACATCCAGCAAATTGGCTAGAAAAAAAAGCAAGAATCAAACAAGAATAAATAAAATGATTGAATGATGCGTCCAATTCGCTGCCTCGTTACCTTTTTTATTGCTGCAGACAAACGTCAGCTTGTCGGGTGTCAGCAGGATCAGCGTCTGATGGAAGGGAATCCCAACGAGCCACGTCTACAATAGAAAAAAAATGAGTTTTTTTTCTTTCTTTTGGCCTTTTATCGCTTTCATGGCGCCTACCATCAGAGTTGCCGACTTGGTGTAAGGGTTCTCCTGGTCATCGTCGCCAAGCATCACGAGGATAGCGTCGACATTTTGGAACAGATCGTCGTTAGCGGCACTCTTTTAAGGCGACAAAAAAAAAATAAGCAATTGCGCACACGACAATGAAATACTTTACCTTCCACTGCGACAAAAAGAACTTTGTGTGCTTGTGGAAGCGCTTGCTATCAACTTCAATCGTGTCAGCCATGATTAAGCGCGAAAAAAAGAGGCAAAGCAAGAAAAAGAGAAAAAACAAAAGGGCGGCGCGCCAACGCGCTATTTTAAAAAATGGACAGTGGCTCACGCGCGTCGGCTCACCAAAACGTCACGTGATCTCCCACAGCTGGCTCTTTTGGAGCCGTTTTAGCAGCCAATTGCCTGTTTTTTTTTTTTTTAACAATTTCGACGCCCTCTTTTTCTTTTTTTTTTTTTTTTTTTTTTTTTTTTTTTTTTTTTTTTTGGTGCGACGCGTGTCTGGTGTCTCGCGGCGCAGGTCGGCCAACGGAAAAAAAAAAGAGACGTGGCGCAAAAGACCGAGCTAGACAGCGGCTAGCGGGATCGGCCAGTGACACCGAGACAAATGGCATTGGCCGACAACATGTGATTGGGATTCGCCCCCATTTGTTGCCGTTTTTCAAAAAAAAAAAAAAGGGATCACGCGGGTGTGTGGAGCCCGGCATTTTTTTCGTCGTGTCGGACTGACTTGGGAGGGTGATGGGCAGCCTGACATGGGCGTGTGCTGGGGCGACCTGTATTGGAACAGGGTGCTTGTTGGTGCCAATTGGGAGCCGATGCAAGGCGCCATTGGGTGAAACTCGAGCATGCTTGGGGGGGGGGCGGGACTCTAGCCGAAACAAAAGTCCGCCCCACGCAAAATAAATGAGCAAAAGCGTGCCATACCTGCCTTTTTTTTTTATTTTTTATTTCTTTTCCCCTCTTTGTTTTTATATTTCTACCATGGTTTTAGGTTTCTCGTCCTCGTCCAAGAAAGAACAGCCCACCAATGGCGAACACTCACCTACCACCAGCGAGGTCGACACGCTTTCTATCCATAACGTCGAACCCCAGTCCAAGGGCCAGTTCAAGGAGTTTATAAAGACCGTCATCAGCTTCACAGGTGATCTTTCGTCGCTCACCTGCCCGGCCTTCTTCCTCAACGGTCTCTCCTTGCTCGAATATGGGTAAAAATTAAAAAAAAAAAAAGCTTGTTTTTGGCCATTTCAACGCATTTTAGGCTTACCTTCTCTTTTTTTTTCCTCGTGCAGATCGTATTGGGGTGATCATCCAAGCTGGTAAAAAAGAAACGGGCGCGAAACGGAGCACCACCGGGGGCACAATGGGGGCACAATGAGGGACAATGGGGGGGGGGGCACTCCTTTGTTTTCCCAACCATTGCATTGTTGACGCGCCGCCCCCTTTTCTCCCTTTTTTTATTTCCCTTAGCTTCACAGACATTAGCAAGCACCAGGATCCTCAAGGTAGCAAGAAAAAAAAATTGGCCATTGTGCAACAAAGGATCGACAAAAAAGTGGAAAAAGGGCTTTGCCGATGACGTTGCTCATTTCCCCCTTCTTTTTCTTTGCGTCACACATTAGAACGTATGCTTGCTGTGGTGCGCTGGTTCATGTCGACGTTGTGGGGAAGCTACGCGTCGCGTTGTACGGGCGGCCTGAACGAGAAAAAGCCGTACAATCCCATTCTCGGTGAGCAATTCAATTGCATGATGGGCGATGTCAAGCTGCGCTGCGAGCAGGTGTGTCACCACCCGCCCATCAGTGCTTTTTATCTGGAACATGAGGCGTCCGGTGTGTCCCTCAACGGCCACAGTAAGAAATTGATAAGAAAAAAGAGACAATTGGATCTCAATTTTTAATCTTGCCCCTCTTTCACCTGTACAATAGGCTGCCAACGCAGCAAGTTCAAGGGCACGGCCATCAAGGTGGACCAAGTGGGCCGCGCCGTGCTGCACCTCAAGGAGTGGGACGAGCAGTATTTCATCGATTTCCCGTATTTGATGATCCGCGGCTTTTTGACCGGTGCCGCGTACATTGAGCTTGGCGGCCAGTGCTCGATTATTTGTAGCAACGGCGTCCAGGCGTCGATGGAGTTTGTGCCCAAGCCTTGGATCGGCGGCGAGTATAATCACATCAAGGGTTCGATCGTCAACAAGGACAAGGAAGAGTGCTACACGCTGTCGGGTCGCTGGAGCCACCAATCGTTCTACACAAAGGCCGGCGAGACTACCAAGGAGCTGCTGTTTGACGCCGAGGGCGAGCCCATGGCCGACCGCGTCACCCCGCCGCTCGACAGCCAGAACGACATTGAGTCACACAAGCTGTGGGGCAAGGTCACCGCCGCCCTCGAGAAAAAGGACTTTGCCACCGCCAATGCCGAAAAGTCCAAGATTGAGGAGTGGCAGCGCGCCGTCCGCAAGGACCGTGCCGCAAACAACGAGACGTGGATCCCCGTCAACTTTGACTTCCACGAGGACGATGACCCCAAATCCGACTATGAGCGCATCAACGTGCAGCTTGTCAACAAAATGCCTCCAAAAGCCCAGCTTGACAAGGGCGCTTGGACATTCAAGGACTCGCTCCACCTCCGGTCTTAGCTTTGCCACCCCAAATTGCCACCCAAATTATACACCTCGCCATTTGTTCCCCATTTTCGTTCCTTTTTTTTCTATTGTTTAGAGCCCCTTCTCTCGTCTTTCTCCCCTAATTGTGTACCATAAATAATGTTTTCCTAATGGCACTTCGTGTTTCAATATGTTGCAAGACGAAAAAAGGTTAGTGGCTGCCCCAAATTGGGTGGTTAGCGTGCCATGGCCCCAGCAGCGGGTTTGCCAGTTGGTCAGCTGACCTTTTGTAACTGTCAATGAAGTCAACATTTCATCTCTTCCACCGCATCTCATCAAATTGTTGAGCATGCATCGGTGAAAAGGCGGAGCGTTCTCGGATTTCAAGCCCACAGCCAAGCTTCACACACTTTTTTTCTATTCAGGTCCATTTGAAAGCACTCCTCTGGAAAAACGCCAGATGGCCATGGCAAACGAGTTATGATCCTGCCAAAAATCAAAATCAGAAACCAAGGTCACCAGAATGACGCCAAATTTGCATACAAAGAGACATCCCATGACGAAAACGACGAAAAATGCCAATATAGAATGATTCATCCGTTGGTTGACCAGCAATGAGCGATTTTCGAGTTTGCTTTTCGGCCTCAACTCTCAAGACCTATATCATACGGCAAATTCTATTCTGCCCAAAAAGTAATACCTTGCGCGTTTTTAGTTTTTACCGATAAATCATGCTTGAATCACGGGCAAACGCCAACACTTCTGATGCTTCATGACTTCTCGTTCCATAAAAAAAAAATAAAAAAAGCGCAAGGGCCATCAGCCTGTTGTCGAGACGACTGCACCGTTGTCATGAATTTTCACAAAGTCTATTATTGACCGCCGCAAATCATACAAGTGTTGCCTCCAAGCTTCTTTGCCACTAAACTATTTCGGCGCGTCTCGTTTCCGGGTCCTGAACAAGATCCTTCTCACAGAATTTGACACCTCCCAGATTAATCAGTGAAGCAAATGTTGGTAAAATGAATCAAAAATCAATCGTTTATATGAATTCTATGTGCATGGATGGGAGGACAGGAAGTAAAGAGAGGGGTGGGACGAAGGGGGATATTCTACAAGTTACGAGTTCATGTGCATGACCTTGTCAATGACGATGGAAAAGGCGGAGAAGCCGATGCAGCCCAGGGCGGTGGCCTGGGGGCCTGCACGCACCGCGAGCAGGCCGCCCGTAAAGCAACCTGCGGCCGCACTGTTCACTAGATCGTTCTTGGCGCGATACTGATAAAAAAAAAAAGGGGGGGAGGGGCGGGAGGGGGCCGTGAGTCGCCCAAAATCAAGCAAAAATAAGAAAAAAAAAGGTCAATTGTGGTACTTACGGATTCAATGGCGCATTCGGATCCAGAGTAGATGGCGCCCACGACTGCGAAATTCTTGGCCATGGACCACGAGCGTGTGCCCATGTCCTTGACAGCCGTCCTGAGCTGCTCTTTTGTCGATTGCTTGAGCATTTCCTCATTCATCGTGGGTCCGGCGTACTCAAACGACGACATGAACAGACCAAACGCACCACCCATGACAAAGCCTATGAAAAAAGCGGCGAAACAAGGGTCAGCAATGCCCAATTGACAGAGTGACAGGCAGCATGGAGGCGGCTTTTTTTGGCAAATCGCTTTTTTTTATTTTTTTTACCTGCTGTGCCAGCCATGGCGACCTTGGCAGGACATGATTCCATCACGCTCTGCATCATGCGGATCGTCTGCTGCTCTTGTTCGCTCATCCCACCGGTCGCGCCGCCCAAGGGATTGCCTGGAAACGCCATGACGATCTGTACAAAGGAAGAAAAAATAACTAAAAGAGCAACAGTAGCAACACAAGGGCGGGGTTTCGTCTTATTTCCCCCCCCTCAGCCCCCGGCCCTTTTCCGCATAACTTTTCTCTTTTTTTTTACTTTTTCACTCAAAATGTCTTCATTGTCAAAGCTTACCAACGACGATCCTTACACCTCGGACGAGGAAGACGACGACTTTGTGCCTGAAGGTGGGTCTTTCCAGCTCGTTTTACCGGAATTGCTGTGGCTGACCCGATTCCCTTCCTCTTTTTTCTTATTTTCTAACAGACGTCAGCGACGACGACGACCACCACGTCGATGATGCCGCCTCGGACCACGACGATAGCAAGGAGGAGGCGTGCAGAAGTAAGAGTACCGAAAAGGCTGCCGAGACTGTTCAAGACAAGAGGTGAGTATCGTCGAAACTGGGCGTTTTGTCTTTTTTTTTTCTTACTCACCAGCTTGCCTTTCATAGTTCGAGCAGCGAGCGACGAGCACGTGTGGATGCACTCTGGTCCGAGCTGCAGCAACCACAGGCGCCTGTGAAACGCAAAGCAGCAGCAACCGAAGCGCAAGAAACGCCGTCGCCATCGAATTCCGCCTCATCGACGCCCGCGTCATCCTCGGCATCCACGCCACCGACTCACACCGCCTCCCCAGACACAGCAGCAAGGTAATGATTGAAAAAAAATCGGCTCTCGTGGGTGCAGAGTCTTGTTTCGTCTCGTGTTCACCCACAATTTTCTGACTCCTTTTGTAGTAGCAAACGGCCCAAGGTCGTGCGGCCGAAATCGACACTTTCGGCACTCGCGTCGCAGTACAACATCAAGGTGCCCAAGATGAACACATTGGACAAAAGCCGGCTGGATTGGCAGTCGTTTGTCGACCGTGAGGGCATCAAAGATGATTTGAAATATACCAACAAGGACGGCTACTTGGAGAAGGTTGCCTTTCTCAACCGCGTGGACGACCGCCGCATCACTGCACTGAAGCAAGGCCAGCGCGACGCAAAAAAACAATCAAGTTCATCCACTCCGAGTTCGTCTTCCTGATTTTTTCTCTGGAGTCACATTCCCACTCTTCCACCCTCTCCTTTTTTTGTCACCCTCTTCCCTTGTGTGTACATTCATCATCTATTTGTTTTTCTCTTAATGCATTCATTCAATCACCATAAGTAAAATTATAAATGATAGTGGGAAAAGCACTATTTTACAAGATTTTATGGAATGACGAGCAAACTAACGCGTTTTGACGCGTTTGGGCTTTGGGGCAAGACGCGTTGATGGCAAGAGATCGACGGTTGTGCTTCATTCTGTAACTGAGCGAGTCGTTGTGCAGAATCCAAAATACTGTATCGACATTTTCACTATAATATCACAGTCTTGGTCAAATTATACTTCGATCGCCAGGAAATTCGCATTGCCCGAATCAGACGGGCGCGGACGTCATTTCCAGAATGTTTGCTGACCCGATGCGTGACATCTGTACGCTTGTGAAAGCCGCTCAAATATTCCAAAAATTTTCAACTTCGATGTTCTCGGCAACGGATAGGACGACGCACGATGCTTTTAACACGTCGAAAGAACTTGTTGAATGTCCATCGGTTGAGACAGGTTTCATCGATGGATGGCGAAAATTCGAAGAGAAAATCCACTTTTTCAGCAAAATCTTTAATCGCAAATTGCTCGACAACGGTCTAGTCGACCTGTGATTTTATTGCAATTTTACTAATAAACAGGAGGGCAAAGGATCTAATGGGATGACTTGCAGTGCGCTAGCTTGGGGTTTAACTTCTTGCATCTGTCATTTCACCGGCTGCAGCCCACGCACTCAGCGCACAAAAATGTGTAAAATAAAAAAATAAACAAAAAAAATTTCATGCAATTCACGCACCCTAATTTGGAAGTGTCAAACCTTAAATTTTTGCAAAAAAAAAAGTTGCCCAATGTAGGCACTTTTCTCAGTCGATCGCCGTTCATGCGCTACTCTTTGCGCTTTTTTGTTGAGTTGGGGCGATCTGTCAGTTTGTATGCCAATAGCAAATGGTCGGAGTTGCCTGTTTGGGATGCATTGATCACTCGGAGTTCGAAATTTCCCAAATGTGGCATTTTCTGAGATTGAAATGTGTGACCCCTGAATTTTTAAAAAGTGATCGCAGTGCTTTGCTGGTTTAAGCTTTTTTATTGTAAATTTTGTGCTGATTGCGATGCAACTGTTTTTAAGCGGGGTCGGCAAAGTAGATGACAAGATAAATGCAAAATACGTACGACAAATTTGGAGATTTTGGAATACAGTATGCGGGTTCAAAAAAAAAATCGGGTGGACTCATCTTGCTCACAGCCTCTAGTTCGACGCGTGGCGCGCCATTCATCAGCGTGCAGCTAGGCTGCAAAAAAATTTCTGGAGGCACAGCACGCCTACGTACAAAGTCCAAAAATAGGCATTTTTGTTTTTTTTTTTCAAGGGCAAAACACGTTTTTTGTTTGTCAGTCTCTCAGTCATCAGGTCTGCCTATTACAGTATGATACTGTACATCTGAGGCTTTTTTTAAAGTACTGTTGTACAGTATCATACAGTACTGTAATAAAATGGAGAGATGCAGTGAGAGATCATTACAGAAACACCAGCTGATGACCAGCATGCGGAATAGTTTTTTGATATCATCATACTGTACAGTATCATACAGTACTGTACAGTATCATAAAACGGATGAAATTTGACTACAGAGTTTCCACTGTTCATATGCGCGCCGTTGAAATGTTTTTGCACGCAAAGAGGATTTTTTCACCCGCGAATAAAAAAAGAAACGCACGCCAATGTTTACCATTGGCGCGCACCGCATCATCAGTCCACGCAAATTCAGGTCTCGAAGGGCGCTAATTTAATTTCCAGGGCACGCGAATTCTTTTTTTTTTATTGTGGTGGTCACACGAGTCAAACGCGATACAAAGTGAGTCGAACGCCGGGCAAGCGAGTCGAACGCGGTACAAAGTGAGTCGAACGCCAGGCAAACGAGTCAAATGCCGGGCAAAAGAGTCGAACGCGGTACAAAGTGAGTCGAACGCCAGGCAAACGAGTCGAACGCCGAGCAAGCGAGTCGACCGCGGTACAAAGTGAGTCGAACGCCGGGCAAGCGAGTCGAACGCCAGGCAAGCGAGTCGAACGCCAGGCAAGCGAGTCGAACGCCGGGCAAGCGAGTCGAACGCGGTACAAAGTGAGTCGAACGCCGGGCAAGCGAGTCGAACGCCAGGCAAGCGAGTCGAACGCCGGGCAAGCGAGTCGAACGCCGGGCAAGCGAGTCGAACGCGGTACAAAGTGAGTCGAACGCGGTACAAAGTGAGTCGAACGCCGGATAAACGAGTCGAACGCCGAGCAAGTGAGTCGAACGCCGGGCAAGTGAGTCGAACGCCAGGCAAACGAGTCGAACGCCGGGCAAACGAGTCGAACGCCAGGCAAACGAGTCGAACGCCGGGTAAACGAGTCGAACGCCGGGCAAACGAGTCGAACGCCGGATAAGCGAGTCGAACTCAGCGGTCGCACAAGTCAAATGCGGTGGTCACACAAATCGAACGCTGGCGGGTCACACATGTCGAACGCGTTGGGCTGACAGATCGAAGTCTGGTTACTGTACTCATACAGTAGTTTCCTTTTTTTTTTTTTTGTACGAAATAAATATTCGCGTGCCCTAAAAATTCAATTGGCGCCCATCGAGAGTAAAGTTTGCGTGGACTGATGATGCGGTGCGCGCCAATGAAAGGTGTTTGCGTGCATTTGCATTTTTATTCGCGGGTGAAAAAATCCTCTTTGCGTGCAAAAACTTTTCAACGGCGCGCATATGAACAGTGGAAACTCTGTATTTGAGCCAAGATATGATATTATAAAAATTCAAATCAATCGCGTCTTTATTATTTGAATGCGGTTGACAATAAAGTTTCAAGCTGATCGGAAAGCGAATTAGGTATTGTATTGAGTACAGTATCATTTCGACAAGACGACATGAACAACAAGTAATTTCACTTGGAAATTGTCTGCAATAGGTACGTACGGTATGATATACGGTACTGTACCTATATCATACAGGCAGCACTTGCCGATGGGCGGATGGGGTGCGCGCGTGCGCCTCTGAAATTAAAAATTGGACGCTTCTACAGTATGATATGATACGAGCACTACAGTAATATGCCAAAATTACTACCTTACAGGTAAACGGGTTCATGGGCAATTGGACATGTCAAAATACTGTATTGCCGCATGTTTTTCAACTGATTTTGCATGTGTATCATAGTCATCAATCTGGCTACAGTATGAAGCACAGAATCACCCGTTAAAGATCCAACAACATGCCCACGTTACGACGGGCAAGGGCAGCAGACGCGATTCATGCGCTTGACCGCAATTGACTTGGGAACACCGAACACAACATGTTTTTCATTGTCGACAAGATCGACAACAGCAGTGTTGACGGCGGCACTACTGACAGGACCAAGGGCATCAACCACATCGAGGCTCTCATGCGCAAAGACTACATGTGTCATGCATAACGCTGCCATCGTAGAAAAGACAAAAAAATCAACTTCATTTGAAATGTTTGCTGTTTTTTTTCCTTTGTGCTTGAAGAAGTCTGATTTTTTTATAGTGGAGTGCAATTGCACCCAGCCTCATGGTGAGTTACAGCATCTTGTTGCTCCTTGAATTCGCTCCTTTCCCCTGATATCATATCTCTAGTCTCCTTGAACACGCGTTTTTTATGATACGGTGTTTTTTTTTGACACTGGTTTTCTCCATGATCCAACACTGTACTTCATTTTCTCTGGCTCCCTAAATTTCATTCCATTCCATGATCATTGCATCTGTCGTAAACTGGCACTGTGGCTAATTGGAAGTACATTGATCTGCCTTTTTTTTTTTTTATTTTCTGCTCCTTGATTGACGATCCGCTTCTTGTCTGTCCGAGTGGCAAGGTTGTCCTGGCATTGGGTTGTACAATTTATACAATTCATGCAGAATTTTAAGTACTGATCAGTCAGAATGTATCCAATATCATACAATGTTAGAGGCAGCCTTCTTTTTTGAAAGCAAATAGGTGATGCAAATGACTGAAACAAACAAAATTGGGTTTTTATAACAAAATAAGGTACTCAAACACACCGCGTCGCAATTTTATGGGATTTGCAACGCGTACGAAAAAATAAAAATGAGCATCGATATAAAATAGCGGAGGATCAGAGCCGAAGGTTGCTGTCAGGCTCAGAGGCCGGTTCCTTGTTTTCAGGCGCCTTCGTCCTGAAATGATTGAGGAGTTTCCTCGGCTGGAGTGTCACTGTCGTCAGAAGGCTACTGGTCGGCAGTGTCTCAGGTTGAGTATCAGGATCAGGAGATTCTTGTGGAGCGTCAGTAGCATGATCACTGTTGTCTGGTGGAGGATCGTTGTTACCCGAAGAAACAACGTTGCTGGCGTCCCCAGGGGTGACGTCATTGGCGCCGACGTCGAGACCAGGCATAGTCGACGAACCACCAGCCATGTTAGTGGCAGTTGACGGGCCAGACTTGAGGGCGCCACCGAGAAGGCCGTCCAGTAATTCAAACACGGTCTTGAGGACTCCAGACAGGAGATCAATTCCGGGGTGACCCGCGAGTTGATGGCCAGCAGGGTAATGGGCCTTGCCATACTTGTAGGTGGCAACCATCTCCTTGTTCACCTTTTTCATGGCAGCATGCGCGCGCGCAAAATTGACCTTCTTGCTCTTGACCTCGCGCTTTGTGACTTCGTCGCGATTCAAAGGGGAAGACCAAGGCTTTCCAAGATTTCATCGACCGCGTCGAGCAAGCCAGTGACAAGACCGAGCAAGCCATCGTCGTCCAAATCAAGGATGCCACTCAACAAATCACCCAAGCCAAGGAGCCCATCATCATCGCCACCGAGGAGGCCGCTGAGAAGACCGTCGCCACTCAAAATGGAGAGGATGCCGTCATCAGAATGCTCAAGAGGCCATTGTCACCATTGTCACCATCGCCACCGAGCAAGCCACCAAGTCCATCACGTCGCTTAATAGCACCGCTCGCACCTCCCAAAATTTTGTCAAGAGTCTTGCCAAGGCTATTTAGAGCGTCCTCAGAACCTTCCTCACCAACAACGGTCGTGCCACTGCCACCGGCAAGCCCACCCAAAAGATCACCACCTCGGCGTTCGAGATGTCCTGTGCCGTGCGCGACGCTAGCAATAGGAGCGGCTTGAGCTTGATCCAAAAGGCAAATTGCTGTTGCAATTAGAGCGAGGACAGCAGTCTTCATAATAAAAAATCAATAGATCGAGAGGGTATTAGAAGAATTGGTAAAAAAAAAGGATGCAAACCGCTTCTTTTATATGCGCTCAATTGCACGAACTTGCAAGACTTCGTGTTATCTCCTTCCATCTAGCATGGAAAGCATCATGTCTCCTATATTCATGTGTGTTTGCCTTGCCCTTGATCTCGCTGTCTCCAATGTAGGCGTTTCCCAATTTCAAAACCCCAGAATTTCCTCCTATTTTTTTTTTTTTTTTTTTTTTTTTTTTTTTTTAGGTTTCCTTAATGCACCATTGCCTATAGGTGGAATTTAACGTGAAAGAAAGGGTTAAGAAAGTAGAAAACTGATGTGAAAAAAAGCTGCCATCTCTCCTTCAAATCCAGTATTTTGCTCACATTGGCCCGCATATTGGCTCTTTTGCTGCTTTTCCACGTTCGGCTCTCGAAAGACTTTGATCATGGTTTTTTTTTTCTTGTTGCATGTGCATGATTTTAAAAGCCATGCAAGGGATGCATCTCATCCTAAAATCAAAATTGATGCGAGCGCGCGAGAAAAGACGCAAACTAGAGGTTGAAATAAAAACATCACTGCGCTAGAACCACGATACAGTGAGCTTGCCTCTTGGCAAGAGCAACTTTACATCAAATAGAGATGAAATGATGGTGTTTGACGTAAGAAAAAAAACCTAGTGCAGGCAAGCACTTCATTTTTTGTGACAATTTCCCTCCAATGATCTTTTTTTTTTTTTTTTTTTTTTTGTTTGTGTGCGTGTGTGTGTGTTTGTATGTGTGGTGCGCGCGCGTGGTGGATTGCCTCTCTCTTCGCACTGCCTGTTCAATTGCATTTATGGATGACGGGCGATCACCCTGTCGCATTCTTCCAAATATGGCAAATTCAAAGCTTGCATCAGCTTGAGTGTGCTTGGCGCACCCAAAATTAGGGGAGGTGCATCCCTTTTTTGCCACAATAATGCCGAAATCGAGCCTATTACCCGGCCGGCCCAGGCCCACTTCCGCGACATCTCACCATAAAATGCGCTCTTTTTTGTTTTTTCCAATTCTTTTTCACTCGTTTCATTTCTTTTCTTCTACCGCCGCTTGCATTTTGCTTCCTTTTTTCACCCCCTCCCTCCACTCACACTAGTATTTTTTTCCCCAACATATATCCCATTCAAACACATTCACATCGATGAAGTGGGCTCCTTTTTTGCTGTTGATGCAGCTTTCGTTTGTGACCATCCGTGCGCAAGACGACGGCAGTGGTGGCGGAACAGACTCCGCAACGCCTTCCGCGACGGCAACGTCCACATCGCCCTCGGCCACGGGCTCCAGCAGCAGCTCGGCAGCGACCTCGTCACCCTCCACGTTTGTCAATGCACATTATCAAGCACTGCTCAACAATTCAATGTGGTTTTATGAAGCACAGCGCAGTGGCAAGCTGCCATCCAATAATCGCGTCTCTTGGTAAAACACCCCCTCAGTCCAAAACCTCATCATCCAAAACAAAAAGGGCCCATACGCTCGGTTTCTTTTTAGTAAAACTCTTGTCCGCACCGAGCTTTCTAATGTTTCGTTTTCAATAGGCGCCACGACTCGGGCTTGCAAGATGGCCAGGACAACAACGTCGACCTGAGCGGCGGCTACTTTGATGCTGGGTAAGCCAAAAGATTTTTTTTTTTTTTTTTGAAAAACGAAGAAACGGGCCAAGCCCGTCCAAAAAAAAAAAGTGGCGCAATGGCACGCGCTTCCGAACGCGTTGCCGCTCCTTTGTACAGCGGCGATCTGCATTGGAACGCAGCTGATGCCGGGTAAATGCGCGGGCTTGGCAACATTTGAGCGCAAAAAATGTGGCCAAAAAAAGTGCCTGCGCAGCCCAAAAACACGTTTTTTTTGGCCCTTTTCTGGTGCTTCCAAGGAGTTTGAAACAAGCGAACTGACCTCTAATTTTTTTCAACCTGTCAGCGACTACCTAAAGTTCACGTTGCCTCTTGCGCACTCGCTGACCCTGATTGCGTGGGGCGGCATCCAGTGGTACGACGCCTTTGTCAACGCTCAGCAGGCCCAATATTTGCAAAGCACCGTGCGCTGGGGCACCGATTGGCTGCTAAAGGCGCATCCGGACGCAAACACGTTGTACGTCCAGGTCGGTCTTGGCGACGTTGACAACAATTACTGGGGTAAGGCGCGATTTTTAAACACAAAAAAGGGCATTCCCTTTTCCCCACGCTCGGTGGCCCACGAGCCAGTCCGCTCAATCTTGGCATACTCCTATTTGTGCAACGCGACGCGTGTCTCACTCTTTTTTTTTTTTTTTTGTTGTTGTTGTTTTTGTGTTAAAAAAAAAACAAATAGGCCCTGACACCAACATTCCTACACCACGCCCATCGTTTGCGATCAACAACACGGCCACGGGCACCGACGTAGCGGCCATGGTGGCGGCGTCGCTCGCGTCAGCTGGTTATTTGTTCCAAAACTTGGCCAATGATACGAATTACGCGTCACAGCTCACGAGTGCGGCGCAATCTGTGTACACGCTGGCCGAAAAGCAGCCATGGCAAGTGTATACGAACAGTGTGCCGGCCGCCGCGGATCTTTACCAGACCAATAGCTACACCAGCCAGCTCGTCTATGGCGCGTTGTGGTTGTACAAGGCGACCGGCAATACCACGTACCGAGACAAGGCGTCCAATTACTTTGATATGTTCAAACTCGGCTCTGTCCCCGTCGGACCCATGGACTGGAGCGATGCCACGGGCGCCGTCTATGTGCTCGGTGCGGAAGTCGACCCTAGCAATACCAAATACGCGACAGCCGCCAAGAATTGGCTCGATACCATCACAAACGGCAAGGGCCCGTGCTCATTCACCAACGGAGGCATGCTCTGGTGCAAAGGCTATAGCGATTCCAACTCCATGGTCCCCGTCCAGGACACAACCTTCCTCGCCATCCTTTACAGCCAAATTGACGCCTCAAAGGCCCAGGCTTATACCTCGTTTGCACAAAACCAAATCAATTACATGCTCGGCGACAATTACATGTACGTCACGAAAGAAAGAAAGAAAGAAAAAACAAAGAATGGAAAAAGAAAAAGCAGAAAAAAAGAGAAAAAGAACCAAATTTTGACAAAAAAAAGAAAAAGCGCGTCGTCCATCAATCTCATTCTCCCATGATTTCTTAGGAACACGCCTTATGTTGTCGGTGTCCATCCCAATTCGCCACAAAATCCACATCACGCTGGCGCCTCTGGTGGAACCGATATTTCCAACATTAACTCGTCGCCCCCTGTTGAAGCGCACGTTCTTTATGGTAAGTGATTTATTATTAGAAAAAGACGGTGTGCTCCATTGGCATCCATTGGGGCGCGATGAGGGAAAAAAAAAGCCGTCTGACCCATTTTTTTTCTCAAAAAAGGTGCCATTGTGGGTGGTCCCGACCAAAACGACATTTTTTACGATATCCGCGACGACTGGAAGCAGAGCGAGGTAGCGCTCGACTACAATGCGCCGTTTGTCGGCCTGGTCGCGTATCAGCTACACACCAATGCATCAGACCCTCCCTATGTGACGATCACGGCGCCGCGTCCCAACGTGTACCCGCCGCATGGGCTGCCCGGCTGGCTCATTGCCGTCATTGTCATTGTCGTCCTTTTTGTCGTTGCAGGCTGCATCTATGGCTGCTGGCTCAAGCGCCGCGCTCTCCGACAACGCTTCGGCTACAAACAGGCCCAAGTCGTGTAAAACCCGCCACTCCTCCCTTTTATTTTATATTGTTAGACCTAAGCATGCTCTTATTCACTGCTCCAAACCATGTATCATTCTCTTGTGTAAAATGCGCCGCAGTGGACCATCAGTGCAATTTTTTTCTCGTTTTCTCTCTTTTTTCTTTGCGATTTTCATCGCGTGCCTCGCATTGACGGCGCTTTTTGCATGCGCCTGGCTTCGTGCCCAATCAGGGCACTCGTAAAAAGGAGGGACGTTTGGGGTACAGGGGCAAAATGACTCACGGAATGACACGTCCATGTCATGCGACGCAAAAAAAAAGGGCTGCTCGTGACTCTCGGTGACTTTTTTTCAAACATGTCAATGGGATGAGCCTCATAATGATGAATGTTGAATGCTCAGGAATGACGCTGAGTGCAGTGCAGAGTCGTGGCAGCATCACGCGCGTAGTAAAACGCAGATTAGAGGGAAAAATCCCGCATTTGTGCAGAAAGATGGGCACTGCTGTCGGCAAAAACAAACAATGCGAGGGGATTTGTTGCCTATCGTTGGGTTCTGCAAGCGTTAGAAACAAACAAGGGATGCTACACGTGGACATGTAGGCTGCAATTAAGCTTTTTTGTGCTTGTTGCTGGAAAAAAACAAAAATGGTCAAGGTCGCACATGACAACATCATACAGCAAGCTCCATTTGCTCCACCAGTGTGTTCCACGTGGTCTCTCCCCCCCCATTGTCCTCATTTTTGGTCATGCACAAAAAGAACAAAAGAACAATTGGCAATCGCAAGTCTTGCCTTGGCACCTGTGTCATCCCCACCGCCTAATAAATCGCTCGGCTCACACATGACGTACATTTGCTTTCCTTTTTTCCCGGGAACCTTTGCCATTCATGGCCAGCCTGGGGAAAAAGGGTTGGACATTTGTTCAAAAGACAACAGATAAACCAAATCTGGCCATTTTGTGGCCCTTCTTCACCCCCTGGATCCCAAGAGATCACACATCCAGTGCAACGGGCGCCCTTTATTCGTTTGTCATCCTTCCATTTCATTCATCGCTCTTGCCAAATACAATCGGAAGCAAAAAAGGGACTAAAAATAAAGAAAATAAGCATTTTTTTTGCTATCCTCCCTTGACAGCACGCATGTCAGAAACCATGCACCGCGTGCCATGACGCCACCATCCGCATGGTATGTATGAATGGCTGCGGCGCCGCATGCGTTTTTTTTTTTTTTTTTTTTTTTTTTTTTTTTTTGCAGTGCATTGGAAACGCCATTTCCACACCTTTTGACGGTCCGATTCAGGGCGCGCACGCGCGCATGAAATCGGATTGGAACTCCGCGCGTGCGGCTGTGCGTTTTGGCTGTCGATGATGATAAAATGGCAAAAGAGATGCGAGGCGTCCCAGCGTCCTGGTTCAATGGCCACCACCAGCGGCACCCAGCATCCAAGCACGTCACTTCTTTTTGCCTCCATGACCCTTGTTGCACGCGACATCAAGGCGTTTAGCCCTCTCAAAGCCTCATCCATGCAAATTGGCAAACAAAACAAGGCAAAAGAAGATAAACGCACTGAATGCGGCAAATGAGCACGCGTTAAAGGCCTGTCAAGATCGCGATCCTCTCATGACAATGTAAAAAATAAATTGGCGATAAGAAAAAAAAAGGCACCCGGGACCTCATTTTTGATCAATTGATGTGTGTTTCAATCTTTTTGAGGGCATGACCATGGGGGTGGGTGGATGGCCAAATGTGTGCTCCCTTCAGGCAGGATAGCGAGCGCGCTTGCTCATTTTACGGAACACAGGGTCATTTCGTCCGTCCGCCAATGATGCCCTAATGAAGTAATTGTGGGCGCTGATCCTTCCAGGTGGCATCATCGATAGAAAAAAAAAGAGATAGAGAGACAGACAGGATCAGAAAAAGTGGGGGGAGAGAGGGAAGGAGGGAGGAGACTATACACAATTTTTATTTGATTTCTTCAAAACGAAATGTTGTTTTTAGTCGTCGCCCCATGCATTTGGCTGCATGATTCTGGATAGCCTGTATTTTACGCCGAGGTAGCTAAGGTAATTGCTTCTCGGGAAGACACGGACGCGCTTGACGCGCGGAAAATGCGAGTCGGTGATGTCGACAAAGGTGCCATCGACAGACAAGGTGTGTTCAAGCTTGCTCTGGTTCACAAAATCAAACGGCTGCCAGCATTCATCCTTGAACACGAGCCACGTGTAATTACCAGCATGCGCGTCGCTCGTGCCTTGCCGTGATAACTTTGGCTGCGGCCTGTGCTGCTGTTGTTGCTGTTGTTGCGGTGGTTGTTGCAATATTTGTTGCTGTGGGACAAGCGCTGGCAAGCCATTGCCATTGTAAAGAAACGGAAGAGGGGAATTGCCGCCGCTTTCGCCACCACTGTCGCCATTGCCGCCACCACCATGATGTGGCGGTGGTGCCAGGTGATTTTGGTGATTTGTAGGCGGCCATCGGCTGTTTTGTGGCTGTTGTTGCTGCTGCTGCGGTTGCGGCGCCACCATCATCGAGATGCGGCCGGATCTATCTGTTGTTGTTATTGTTGTTGTTGTTGTTGGTGTTGTCATGTGGTGCGCAACAGGCGCGGGATGAGGGTAACCTTGGCACTTTTCCTGGGAAGGATACTCTTGGCCAAAAGACGATTGGACCGCCCAGGTATCGTGGTCACTGTCGCTGCTACTACTCATGGACGCACTCATGTGGGGCACCCACGCATCCATTGCAACGTGACTCGACGGGTTCATCATGCAAAACGTAAAAAAAAAAGAAAAAAGATTTGCAAAAAAAAAGCTAAAAAAAATCTAAGGTCGTGGGGAGGGCGGTGGGGAAGAGAGGACGTGCGCGCGCGAACGGAAGAACAGGGGCGCTTGGTGTGTGCGGAATTGGGGGACGCGGCAGTAAAAAAAGGGGGGGGGTCCTAGAGTCACCAAAAAAAAAAACCAATGAAATATTAAAGCGTCGTTCTTTTGCCATGGTGCCTGGCCACACACGCGCCCTTACCTCAAGGCCAAAGAGAAAAAGGAACAAGCGAAAAAAGAAGAAAGCGAAAAAAAAAAGATGTCACGAAAAAAAAAGGAGTCGTTTGGATGACAAAACGCAAAAAAAAAAAAAAAGAAGTGGAAAGAGAAGAAAAAAAGATGAGAGTGTAAAAAAAAAAACAGGGTTTTTAAAAGCACCAATGGCCGATGGTGGGGGAGAAGGATGTTTTTTTTCCATCATATTTTGGTTTTTGAGCCATTTCAATGACGGCAATCCATCATGGGGTGCATCCTCATCTCTTCGTGCAACCAAGGGCGAAAAATGCAAGCGCGGCTCTATTGACTTTTTTTTGTCTCACCTCAACGAAAACAAATGAAAGTTTCTGGAAGCCGTTTATGTGACGCGGAAAACAAGGAGGGATCCTTTGCAAAATGGGGTAATGCTTGATTCTATGATGCACCTTTTTTTCTTCTCGCTTGCTAATAATTTAAAGTTGACAATTTGTGAATTTTTTTTTTCGTGCTCGGCAAAACAGGGCACTTTTGGCGATGAAATGGTTATTTTGATCATTTTGACAAGTTGATTCACGTCCTCCCCGCACCCTCAGCGGAAATGAGCGTCATGATTGCGCTCCGTCTTGTAAAAACGGCCCTTTTGGTATCACTCTTGTCCATGGGAGTCCAACAAAAGGTGCATTTCCCTGTTTTTGGTTAGGATCTTGTATTGTTTTTTTTTTTGTTTTTTATCTTTTTGCCAGTATGATCCAGACCATGGGCCATGGGCCATGGGCCACGGTCGCTTGCCTGTCATGGAATGATGACATGGTGTTTTTTTTATATGTATTTGGTAGGAGAACAAGAAAAAAAAGGGCGCCTGGGGGCGGCATGAAAAAGGCAGATCATCCAATTGGTATGCAAGAGAGGGAGAAAAGAAAGAATAAATCTAAGTATGACAAGCGTGCGGGTGTTTTTTTTTGAAGAGGGGGGGGGAAGGACGAGAAACGACGCGCAAGGTGCTAGAAAAGGGGGAGGCATTGCAGCGGCGGCAAAAAAAAAGAGGAGAAAACGCGCGTTTTTTTTTTTTTTTGGTGATATGATGCGATTGTGGTGGTGTGACAAACGTTAGTGGGCTGGGCTACGACTCGAGATTGTGGAGCTGCTTGCCGACGAGGTAGGTGTCGTCGCGGATGGATTTGACGCACAATTTGACGAGTGTCGTTGATAAATACGCACCGGCAACCACAAATAGAATACAAAAGACAATTGGGTAAATCCATCGAATCAAATAGAACAAAGGAGGGTCTAATTGGTAAGCATAGGGTGAGTTGAGATAGCGCGCTTTTTTTTTCTTTCCCCCTCCCCCTTTTTTTTTTTTTTTTTTGTGCAGTGTTGCACTTTGTACGAGCTGTTTAAAACGGCTCGCCAATCGTCTTTACCAAGCAACTGGAAGCAGCCCCATGCAAGTATACCAGGAATGGCAATGGCCAAGATTGTCACGAACATGGCTGGTGCCACAAACGAGCGAGTCGCCTCTGACACGGACAACGCGGTCAAGAATTCGTGCGCATCGGCCACGGCGCCGCCCACGGGTGGGAAGACATCGTCAATATATTGCTGCCATGCATTGGCAGGCAGGGTGTGTAGCAACCCGTATCCAATGCTGAGAAACGCGACGCCAAATGCCCAGTCCTAATGGATGAAAAAAAAGTTTAACTTTTTTTTTCTTCTTTTTTTTTTTTTTTTTATACCTCGGACACGTGTAGCACCATTGGTTGCTCAGGACGCGCATAGCGCAACGGCATGAACACATAAAGGTCGACGGTAATGCCGAGTAACAAAGGCACGACCAAGCCCAAGGTCAAGACGAGGAAACACGCTTTCCCGGCAAGCACGGCGTGGCGCATGCACCAGTCTGCGGTCAGATCTGGCCGCTGGTGCACCCAATGCGCGATCAGACCAAGCGACACCATCGCGTACATCCCCACGGCAAAGCTGTAAATGTCGTGCACCTCGGAAGGCGAAGCCGCCACTAAGAATCCAAGCACCCACCGACCCAAACACACTAAATAAAGAATTAAGAAATCAGCATCATTAAAAAGAAGGTTTTTTTTTTTTGTCGTCAGAACGTCCATTAGAGCGGCGACGTCACCCTCTCTCCCCCCACCGTCGGCGTCGTTTTCTCGTCAAAATTGCCATGAAATCGACTTTTCACCGCGCCCGTCTCACGCCATCGTTTTTTTTTTCCTTTTGTTTGATTGTTTTTTTTTTTTTTGGTGTCTCATTTACCAGGCGCGACGGTCATCATCCATGTGAGAATGGAGCTTGAAAGCCACATGCAAAAGATAAAGGCCAGGATCTAGGCATGAACATGGCAAAAAAAAAAAAAAAAAAGTCAGTCGTCCATGGATACAAGCTATTGGGGGTGCGTGTGAGAGCGTGTCGGGGTCGTCGGATGCACAAAAAAAAAAGGGCGATCGCGATGCTGGTCCCCCTGATGACTCTTTTTTTTTTCTCCCACAGTCCGTAAGGATCGCGACGGTCCGAATTGAGGAGGTACAGAGCCAACGCCATCGTACGTGTACGCGAAAAAAAAGCAAAAAAAAAAAGTAAAAAAAAAAGTCGACTTACGCGCAGATTAAAGTGTGGCGGAGTATAAACGATCATAGTGGAGATGTCCTCGTCACCAGATTGAGCGGCGGCGGCGTGGAGGCCATTGAGGCGCTCATGTTCATCAATGGGCTCGAGATGGACGGGGTCAATGGGGACGAGCATGGGGCGATGTGGATCCACGGGCACCGTGTCCATCTTTGGCACGCGCATCAGCTGGCCATTACGCACAAAGATGACGTCGTTGTTGTTGCCGTCGTGTTCATCCAAGACGGGGTCGTGGATTGTGACGTTGGTCATGGCATCGTCGTCGTCGTGGTACGGTTGAACAAACGCCTTTTTGCGCAGCAACCACGCCGTGAGTGTGTGGCGCTCGTGAACACCCTCCTCGTCAGCGACGCGCGTGCCAAAAAAGAAGGATGTCAGGCGCAATTGCCGACTCACCCACCGCCACCAAATGTCCAACATGCTCTTGGCATAATCGCGCGGCTGCAAATACGACATGAGCGGCGACAAGAGGAATTGAATCGCCAGCAGGTCCAAAGCAAGCGTCGAGAATGGTTTGCTAATTCATTTTTTTAAAAAAAAAGTGGGGAAGGGGAGGTGAGATGGGCCATTTCCTCGATTTTTTTTTTCAATTTTTCCCTCTTTTTTTTTAAGACTTACTCCAGGGGTACATAGAGTGGAAAGGCAGAGGTGACATAGTTCAGGAGCTCCACATTGACAATGACGGCGGCAAAGATGAGGCACGAATACATGAGGACGGAATGGACGATTTTTTGCAAGAGCGGCAGGGTGGGGCGCTCAATCATCTCGCGGATCGGGTGGAATTGCGGATCATTGGGGTCGCGGATGAACCAGATGACGCCTGGGCGCACGACCTCGCGACACAGCGCGACAAACACGGCGACACCAAACAAAAAGCCCGTGCCAAAGAACCAATGCAAGAAACACGACGAATACGGGCTTGTTTGATAAAAAGCCCAACGCGACGCGGCCGACGCGCCTTGGAACAGAGGAAGCGTGCCAATGTCCAGCAGCACGCCGCATGCAAATGGGAAAATAACGAGCTCAATCACAATGAAAAAAACCACTTTCAAAAAATCGCCTTGTTGCCGCAAAATGTCGTGGATGGAGTCTCCATGTTGCTGTTGAGGCGCTGGTTGCGGTTGATTCGGTTGATTCTGTGGGTTTGGCTGTTGTTGCTGCTGTTGCTGCGCCGCTGCCGCCGCCACAAAGGGCCGAGCCTGCTGGCCTTGTTCTTGCTGCTGCTGCTGCTGCTGCTGTTGTTGTTGTTGATTTCGTCGGCGCTGCTGCTGTTGCTGCTGCAAGCGCGCATTGGCGCGGCCCAAATACCACGCACCGATAAGGATGAGGACCAAATAGCCCATGAGGATGCACACGGTGCGGTCAATGGCGGCCTGGCCGCGTGCAAACCCGTGCCAGCGGTCGAGTGCCATCCCCAGCCACTCCTCGGCTTGATCCTGGTACTGCTGCATCGCCTCGGGTGACAAAAAGTCTGGCAAGGCCACATGGCCCGGTGTGGACGATGCGCCATTGCTTTGGAAGCGAGACAATGGCCACAAAGAGGAGAAAAATGACGACGTCGAGGCTGGATGGGACACCGGCGGCACAGAAACAGTCGATGGCTGCTGCTGCAGCTGTTGCTGCACCCACGCCCACGCGTCAGTCACGTGCTTCATGGCCGCACGCGACGCGACTTGCACGCGTTCCGGCACTAAATGCTGCTGAAGTTGCAATTGCAGCGCGACCCAAGCCCAAGCTGCAGGCACGCCACGGTCAAGTACAAAATCCACAATCGGATCCGTCACGAGCCGCATGATCGAGATGGGCGTCTGAATGAATTGCACCGGTTGGATCTATTTGGCAATTGGGAAAGATGAGGAATCAGAAGTTGACAAAGGAATGGGAGAATCAAAGGGGCCATTTTCCTCTGTTTTTCACTTTTTTTTTTTTTTTTCCCTTTTTTCCCTCCTTTCACTTGTTTTTTTCACTTTTTTTCACTTTTTTTTTCATTTTTCATTTTTCATTTTTTTTTTTTTTTTTTTTTACCGATACAACGAGGCGGCCGACGACATAGGGGATCCACACGGCGACGGCGAGGCACAGAGAGACCATGAGGGACATGAGGACCGAGTTTTGCAAGAGCATCCAGGGATTGCCGCGCATGCCCACGGCTTCGAGCACCCCATCAATATCATCGGCAAAATCAAAGGGTTCCATGTCCTCGTCAGCATTTTGATCGGCGTCGGGAAAGTCGATGGGGGGTGGTGGCATACGAAACACGTCTTGTCGCGCGGCATGCGGTTGTGCGGCTGCTTGTGGTAATGGTGGTGGTGGTGGCATGGGTTGATGAGTGGTCGCAGGCGATGGCGATCGGCGCCGCGCATCGTCTAATGCATCGAATGTGTCGTTGTCGGTGATGTCATTGTCGTTTGAAGCGAATGGCGGTCGTTTCCAAGAAGAAGAAGAAGAAGAAGAAGAAGCCCTAAAGACGTCGTCTTCGTCCTGTTCAGACGGGTCGACGGTGTCGGCTCTAGCCTTGCCATTGCGCCGCGCAGAGCCAGATGATGAAGAAGCGGCCATATCGATCAATGGAGGGACATCATCGTCGTTTTCATCGTCGTGATTGCCATCGGCCTGGCGCTTCAGCTGTAACATGTGCCGCATGTGTGTCAGACGCGCCTGCAGCTCGTCGCGCTCTAATTCAATCTCCATCTCCGGCGATTGGATCGTGTGGATCGCATTCAAAAGCGTGTCAATCGCCACTTGTTGCTGCTGCAGCAATTCCGCGTCATCATCGTCGTCTCTGTGTTGACCATCCGTTGGTGCATCCGTAGCATCCATGGTGTCGCCACGGAAACCAGGGCCAATGTGTGTGTACGCGTCGGTTCGTGTAAACCCTGCATATGGCTGCTCCAATGCCTCAGGATGAGGCTCATCATCATCATCGTCGTCGTTATCATTGTGGTCGTCGTGGTCGTTGTGATGATGATGGTGATGATGATGATGGTGCTGGTGATGGTGCTCATGATCATGTTCATGATCATGTTCATGCTCCTGGTCGTGCTCGTGGTCGTGGTCGTGAGCCGCAGGCTCCATGTCCATGTCGTCGTCGAGCGGCATGTTTTGCACAACCCATTCGCGGAAGAGATACGCGGCAATGAAGATGACAATGACCACCGCCGTGATCACCTGGCCCTCGAAGCAGTCGGAGAAGAAATCGCGCCATTGAAACACAATAGGGAACGTCAAAAAGTTGAGAAATCGCGAAAACCACGTCGTCGCCGCCGCAACAGGCGCTAATGTGCTCGTGTCGTTGCCATTGGTCGTGTCAAATAGCGTTGCAACTGCCGTGGCCTGTGCACCGGGCGCATGGTCGGCTTGTCCAGGCGTCGCAAGCATCGTGATCGTCTCGCCGCTCCAAAAGTAAAACCGCCACGTCCAAAGCGTCGAATACGGCAGAATCACCAGCCACACAATGCCAACCACAAGACCGCGCACCAAAAGCTTCACATACTTGACCACACGACGCACACATTGCCGCACAATCACGTCCACAGGTAGCCGGTCAGGCATGTCAGATCGATAAATGGGTGAAAACACAAATGGATACTCGCACAATTCGCAATATCTGGAAAAAAAATTTCAAAAAAACATGTCAATTCCTCCTCACCCTCCATTGTCGTCCCATTTCTCCCACGCCAAGCCTTACTTTTTCTTGCTGTGCGCGAGCCATTCTATCAAGCTGGAGAAAGAGAAAGAAAAAGAAAAAGAAAAAGAAAAAAGAAGCGTGGCGTCAAGCAAAAAGCTATGAATTTCCTTTTGTCGCTTTTTACCAGTCCTGGTGCACAAAGCGGATGCTCCCCGAACACTTGCATGGATGGAACAAAGGGTGATCCGCCGTGGATTCCAAACGACAGACTCGGCAGATGGCTACAGCGCAAAGAGAATGAAGAAAAAAACAAGGGCGTGTCAGCAAACAACTTTGGCCACACACACACACGCACACAAAACTCCCCTCCTCTCTCAACAGCTGAAAAAAACACCCACCTTCATCTTCCATGGTCATCAATACGAGTCAATCTTGGCGCGAATGAGGCGAGAAGGAAAATGGATGCAAGAACAAACAAAGGGATGCGAGTCAAAAAAAAAAAAGGTAAAAAAGAAACAGGAAAGAATTGAGGGGGAGCGAAAAGGTAGCCCGCTTTTTTTTTTTGTTTAAACTTTTCAACCCCCGCAAAGACCCCCTCCCCCTTTGCGGGGGCCTTTTCTTTTCTTTTTTTTTTTTGGCCCACAATCGCGTGAGGTCACACATCGTTTGACCCAAGCGAACCTGACACCACCCACGTGATTCGACAACGTTTCTTGGCTCATGGCCATCACGACTATTACGACCCATCAAAAAAATGCCAATCAATGCTTGTTTTTGCCTCCATTGCGTCGCTCTTCCTCCCCCTACACGCCCCGAGATGCCCAAAATTGGGCAAAACGCCAGAATCGCGCACAAAAACGCGGGTCCTTGGTTTTCCCCTCTTTTCCGGTTTGTCATCCACGGCAGCACGGTTCTTTATTGGCGGAAAAGATCAAAAGGGTAATCATAAAGACAAAGGTTGCTTTCAAAGAGGGGAAAAAAAAAAAGAGATATAGCATCATGCCCACACGCGGATCAGGCCATCGTCGCCGCCAGATACAATGCCCATGGCCGTCGGGTGCGCGTCAACGGACGAAACAACACCGCCGTGCGACGACAGCGTCTTTTGCAATAGGCCATCCAGCACGCTCCAAATGTAAATGGACCCGTCCTCGGACCCGCTCACGCACTGCGCATCGTCAAAGGTCAGTGCAGAGTCCACTTTGTACGTCGCATGCTTGTGGCCCTTGAATTCATTCAATTGCTGCCCATTCGCCTTGTCCATCAGCCGCAGGGTGCCATTCATCGTGCTGCAAAGCACGCTGTTGCCGTCATGCGACAGACACGTTGATGTCACAGGCGCTTTGGATAAAAAAAAAAAAAGTGTAAAAAAAGACGGCATGAAAAAAATGAGATTTTTTTTTTTTTTTTTTACCTGTGCCAAGATGATCTTCAAAGAGTTGGCCAGCACGCACGTCATAGAGGCGCAGTACGCCGTCAGCACAGCCGCAGATAATCTCGGTGCCACGCACCTGCACTGACATGACACTGTCCTTGCAATCCTCAATCACCTGGATCGCGTGCACATTGCTCGATCGACAGTCCCATATCCGCACCGTCGCATCCGACGACCCTAACAATTGGAAAAAAAAAAAGAGAATTGAAAAAAAAGGGTGAGTAAAAAAAAAAAAAAAAAAACGAGAGAAACGCCCCTTTTTGCCTTACCACTGATCACTAATGTGCCTTCATCATTGAAGTCGACTGCATTCACGCGCTCCCAATGGTCCGAGTACCGCTGGATCTTTGACCCGCTGCTCACGTCCCAAATATAAACGCCCTTGTCCGCGCCGCAGCTCGCAATGCGTGCATTGTCGCGCGATCTACGCCAGAAAAATTAAAAAATCGTGAGTTTGGACTCATTTTCCAACGCATGGACGCCATTTTTCGCGCTCTCTTACACGGAAAGACCAAGCACATCGCGGCTGTGGCCCATGTAGTTGAACAAGTGCAGGCCCGTTTGCGCATTCCATAGTCGAACGCTACGATCTCGCCCGCCAGACACGCAATACTGTCCATGGATGTTGTACCGCACCACATTCACAGGACCATTGTGCCCCTTGAGCGTTTGCACGCACTCTTTTGGGTATGACATGCTGTAAAAGTGTGCGTGTTAAGGTGAAAAAAGGACAAAAGGGTGAAGAGAGGGCCCATTGCGATGGCAAACGAGTCGTTTTAGCAGGCCATTTCATCCCCCGACCCAACACCATCCACAGCTTGATTAGAGCGCGCGCCAATTAATAGATGGCGGGATCCAGACGCATGAATAAAATGTCAAAACGCGCTAATTTGCGATTGCTGGAGCTATACTGATCCCATATCGCTCAAATTTTAATGAACTGGCATCAGACACATGAAAAACTCAAGTACAAAATTTGACGTCTTTTTATATATTTTGGAACAAATGATGATTGAAAAATCAAGGGATCAAGAGCTCCTCTAGGCAATCCTGCAAAATTCTACAAGCCGAATTGGCAAAAGCACTTCGTCTCGTCGAGTTGCTTGTGGGAAGCATCCACTGCTTAGAATTTAAAGTTGTGCAGACAAATCTGCCAGAAATTCTCTTTGAAACAACTGTTTTAGTGACAAATCAATATAACAGTTCGGTAAACAAAGCATGGCGACGCTCCGAAATGTATCGCAACGTAATATGGTGAGCCAAAAACCAGACGAGACGCTGGTTTGCCACGGCTACATGTCCTTTGGAGCCCGCCACGTGCAAATCAAAATTTAGTCGTGGCGAGGTCCCAAAACCAAAATCGAAAAATCAGGTCCTCAGAATTACTCCAAACCGCAACACTAGAAATATGGAGAGGAGAAACCGCGAAAGCGTGAAAAACAAAGCGGGATCAACCTGTCGGTTGGCGAACAATGAGCCATTTTAGATTAAATTTCAACCGCGAATTGCACGGGAAAAACGCGTCCATAGCACCGCGCCAACGCGTCCACCAGCAAGAGAGATCTCAGGAGCATGGATTTGGTTAGGAATAGGCGCGTGTGACTCGACGCTTGACGCGGTTTATCGCGCGTCGAAAATTGCTTATGATTTTGAAACCGTGTCAAAGATGCCAAAAAATCACTTTTACCAATGATCATCAATAACCACAAGTGCAGCGAGCCATGCTCTTTCTGGTGGTGTGTTTTTTATCAAGATGCATGCACTTTTCATTGAAATGACCTTGGGCAGAAAATAGGGCCATTTTCATCATTTTCTCCACAACCAGTGTTTGGACCCCAGGTTTTTATCTCCTTTTTGTCGGCGACCGAGACGTGTCCACCATAGGGTTGAATGGCGTGACGAACGCGAAGATCAAAATTTACCGTTTTCAAATCCGCGACTGTACCCCTTGAAAATTCGCACTTTTTGATCATGGCGATTCCGCTTGCTCCAATGGCCACAATGCGTCCGAGGTGACCTACAATGCATATTTTGGCCCTTCTCTTCTCAGAAAAACGATAAAAACCGAGGGTCGATCAAGCGGTTGTCTAGATTTCTCGTGATTTTCGAGATTTTCACAAAATCAACATTTGCTTGTCAAATTGTCATTCAATTGGAATGAAACTTGCACGGCTGAAAAGAGACATGCTCGAGAATGGGTTTGTCTCCGCTGAACTACCCAAATAAACGGACTTGTTACGCTTTTTAAAACGTGACCAACATTTCAAACGCAATTTTGCCTGGCAATGCATAGGACAAAACATAGCGCGTTCCCATTTTAAAAGAAAGCAGGATCTTGAATTCATAAAAAGATGATTTGGCTGGAAATTTGCAAGCAAGTTTCTTGAATTTTATTGTGATATTTTGCAAATAGAAAGCTTAAAAGCGAGCGCTTAGGCCAAGGTAAGGACACCAGGGCGGTAAGGAAGAAGGTTGTAAGAGGGGTTGACATTGGGATCGCGTCCCTGGTAGAGGAGTTGCAAGTTGCAAGGGTCGATGGTCTTTGTCTGGTCAGGATTCGTGCGCACAAGATCACCGCTGCTGATATCGTTGGTCCACGTAGCACCGCTGTTGGCCTTGCCGGCAAACGGCGCCGATTCGGTCGAGGCTTGCGGCGTCCAGGTCCCGCCCAGACTGGTCGCCGTGAACGAGCGGAAGTAGCGGCCATTTGCTCCAATGCACTCGACAATCATCAGGTACTGGTTCTGGCCCTGGACCGAGTACACCTCCACAGCCTCAAACAGGTTGTTGGTTGAGTCGCTCAGAATCGTCTGATAGTTGGAGCCGAAACTGCTGGGGAAGTTGCCAATGGGCATGCTCGCGCGGTAAATGTGGCCATTGTCGCCCGCGAAGAACAAGTACATGTTTTGGCTGTCACCAATAAGCGTGGGGTCAATGGGCCCAGTGCCAGAGCCCACACTGCCAGTGAAGAGCGGCTGAGGCGACGACCAACCATTGGCATTCGTAGGATCGCTGGACGTCACATAACAGAAGGGCGACGAACACCACTCATAGGCATTCACCCAAATGTTCTTTGGCGCAAAGTAAAAGAGCGACGGCGCCACCGTGCCCGTGTTCATCTTGTTTTGGCTCGCCGACGCCATTTGGCTCCAATCCGAGAAGGGACCAAAGTTCATGGACCCATAGTTGCCATTGGTGTCGACAAACGAACCGTAAACAATATGTTGACCATTGCTAACGACACTGGTAAAATCCTTGAGCGACACCCATCCCGACTTTGGGCTCGCCAGCGGGCCTGTGGACGTCCACTTGTACGTCGATGGCAGAGCGCACGTCGTCGCCCTTTCGGCCAAGGGCGTCACCGTCGAATTGGCAGCAGCTGTCAATGCATAAACGCCTGTTAGTGGCTCCTTTTTTTTTTTTTTTTAAAAAAAAAAATCATTTGTATTTACCGTTTTGCACTGGACGGCCATACGCAAGGGGAAGCAAAGGAAGCAACAAGGCAGCAAGATGAACCATGGTAAAAGAAGATCACGATTTGGGTGTTGGATCGATGTTTCATGCGCTCCAAAGTCATGCTTTTATAGCAATTGACGCGGGGAAATACCAAAATAATGTGGAGGAAATGAACAATCGTAAAACGCCGCCATAGGCTACCAAGCAAGTTTCTCTTTGCCAATGGGGATTTTTACATTGCATGTACCACATTTTGCTCCATTGTTCACTTTGTCCAAAGCGGGCAGTTGCAAAGTGAGAGGAAACCCCCGCAATAGGTTACAAATTAATTTAAGCTTTTCTTACCAAAGGCGCATTATACCCCGCGGGGGGGACACCCGCACAACCGCACAATCGTTCACAATGGCCAAACGCGGTAGCTGCAGTGTGACAAACTCCGCCAATTTAAGCTCGCGTTCCATTAAGACATTATTTTACGCCGCGCGTACAACCTATACTTGCCCGATTGAACACACGGCTCCAGTTTAAACGTCATGAAGGTTACACTTTGGAGGAAACGCGTAAAAAAAAAAGCTCCCTCGCCATCTGAATGGTCGATTTTGGCCGACCCAACTTTTTTTAAGGAGTGTACAATCAAGATTTTTTTCCGCGCTCTCCCGCCCTCCTCTTTTTTTTTTTTTTTTTGTCGTCGTGTCGTGAACTAGAAGCAAGTTTTGAAAACAGTGGATGTCTGCGTAGAGCATGAGCATGAGCATGATGACCTTAAAAGTGCACGAAACACCATCAATGTATTGTAAATTTGGATCTTGGGGGGGGGAACGACAAAGGCAGTCAAGCAAAAAAAAAAAAGCATCATCCAATTTTACTTTGTTTCCTCCTGTAAATCCTCAATCGGAGCATCCACACCCACTCATTGCCTATTCTTTTTTTTTTTTTTTTGGAAAGCACGTCTTTGCCGTATCATTTCGTCGACAAAAAACTGTTCAAACTTAATAAATAAAAATTTACAAGCAAGCCCTCAATTGTCACCAAATTTTTATTTGATCGGAATGAAGCGCGTACCAATGGAATAAGCGCGCTCAAACATCTTTTCTCCTTATCTGCTTGGCTTTGTTTATTGGATGATCTTTTGCCTTTACACACTTGCAATATTTATTAGTCACAAATTTTGAGCCACATTATTTGCTCAACAACTTTAAAGATAAACGCGTCGCGCTATCAATCATATGATACTGTTCTTCGTACCGTGTCACAGTGTGCAGAATTAGATTCTCTTTCCAACAAAAGCGCCTTTTTACTGTAGTACTTGACCAAAACTGATGGAGGATGCGCCATTTCTTAAGATCGTCTTAAAACAACTGCGCGTTTCTAGTCGCAAGTCCGCAATTTAGAGAGCACTTTTACATGTAAACTGGGGTTGGCGCATCAAAGAAATGGCACCACCACTTTCGAGTTTTTTTTTTTAAAAAAATCGCCCGTCATCAGGTGTCATCAGCACGTATGATATTTTCACAAATTTGGTGCAGGGTCTCGAAATATCTTGTGGATCGCGGCGATGATGATGCAAATGGCACCGATTGAAAGAGACACTCGCTCGGATGTCATTTTCGGGTTGATTGTTTGCACGCCCGATGGACGAACTTTGCACGACGCTTGCTGCTGCAAATAAAAGTCGATCAAAGTACGGTACAGTACTGTACAGTACCTACAAAAAACGCGAAAATATGATACCGTGGCGGTGCCATTTACAGTACCATACCCTACAAAAAAAATGTCGCAAAGTCAATTTTTCTGCAGTGCCAGCTGCAAAATTTATCACTTTAATCTCCTCTGTATTGATCAATAATAATGACTCCAATGACATGAAAATTTGTAGAAACAATGATTTGGATGTATAAAAAAGATTACAAAATTATGACATGGATGAAGTGAGCGGGTTTTGAAATAGACTAAAAAAGGAGAACCTGACGCGTCACGCGACGCGACGCGTACCCAAGCGTGTACAATGGCCTGTGGAGACGAATTGACATTGTGAATGAATATCTCCAAATTTTTCTGAGAAACCGTGGAAGTGTCTAATTATTTCTGCCAATTCATTTTAGGGCACACGTGTCATGCCAGAGTGCAGCGTGTCAATTGGTCAAATTGTCACTGTGGCGCGTTTGACGCGTCATATGTCGCGATTTCCTTAATGTGACCGTGATGCCCTAACTGGTTGATATAATCACAGGTACTCAATAGCATCTACTTTTATGCTTTCAAATTAAATAATTATCATATTTTCAAGTCAACAAAGAGATCAAAATTGTTTGCTAGAGATAAAATCATTTTTCCATAGTTTTTTTGCTGCCTGGCGCGTCATAGGGGCAATTTGACCAATTGACACGCTGCGCTCTGGCATGACACGTGTGCCCAAAAACGAATTGACAAAAATAATTAGACTTATCCATGATTGTCTCAAAAAAATTTGGAGATATTCATTCATAATGTCAATTCGTCTCCACAGGCCATTGTACACGCTTGGGTACGCGTCGCGTCGCGTGACGCGTCAGGTTCTCCTTTTTTAGTCTATTTCAAAACCCGCTCACTTCATCCATGTCATAATTTTATAATCTTTTTTATACATCCAAATCATTGTTTCTACAAATTTTCATGTCATTGGAGTCATTATTGATCAATACAGAGGAGATTAAAGTGATAAATTTTGCAGCTGGCACTGCAGAAAAATTGACTTTGCGACATTTTTTTTTGTAGGGTATGGTACTGTATCGTATCGTACTGCAGCTGCATCTTTCCCTAACATGTCATTTAGAGCGTGTCAATGTACATTTTTGATCTTTATTCTTTGTCTCTATACAAAAAAAAAAAAAGTAAAGAAAAAGCGGAAGAGGGGCAGGTCTAAGAATGGTGCGCGGCTCGTGCACTTTTTTTTTTTTTTTTTTTCATCGCTGCTGCTGCGAGGTGCATGCAATGGAAGATTGGCCACTGTGCTGATAATTGACAAAAGATTCATCGACGAGCGTGGAACGTCTGCGCCATTGCTCAAAGGAGCCGTCCTGTCTTGCCTGAGACCGGGCAGTCAGAATGGGTGTCGTAGACACGTCCTCAAATTTCGAGTCGATGGCGTGGCGCTTGGTCTGGTATTGCGCATACTTGCGCTGCGACCACTTGCCCGTGACATTAGCTTGGATAAAGTCGCGAAAATCGATAATGCTCGACTGAGATCGTTTCATGGGCGCATTGCCGCCGTCATGAACACCAGTATGCGCATGCGATGCCGCCAGCATTGGAGCGGCCAGTGTACTGCTGCTGCTACACGGAATATCCAGCGACAGCGCGCGTGCCTGAGGCTGCTGGGAAGATGCAGTCGCTGCGGCGCGGTACATGGGCGGCGTGGTGCCGTCCTCGTGCAAGGGGCTGGAGCCCGTTGAGCGAATGGTGGACGCGGCATCGTCCATTTCGCTGCTATTCACGCTCGTCGAGCTCTGATTCTGGTTTGAAAACAAATGAAGCCGCTGCATGCTTTGATTGCCATGCATGAAAAACAGCTTGGACATTCGATTGCCTGTGGCTGCCGACGTGGCGCGCTTGTTGGACACGCGTCGGCGCAACGACGACCCATCCATTGTCATTGTCGATAATTTGCGTGTCAGCAAGCGCGGGGTAGGGGTGGATGACGACGTCATAGGAGGGTGCTGCGCGGTCTCGGTCGACAATGAAAGTGATGAGTGATTCGATGCTGGCGACATGCGCTCCGCGGCCATCGAGGTGGTGCCGTTCGGCTTGGGCTTGTCAAACGACGAAACAAACAGCTGTTCAATCAAATCGCTCTTGTTTTGCACATCCTTGTCCTGCGATACATACTGCATCTTGGACTCGTGGATCGCCTTGCGCAGCGCCGTGACCCAAATCTGCTTCTCTTGTTCGCACATGGCGCCAAACTCGATTGCGTGTTCCTCGTTGAACAGCCGCCACGCGTGTACCATGGATTCTGTCATGAAAAATAGCATTAATTTCTATCGCTTTCTGTTTTTTTTTTTCACGCTCACTGTCTTCGACCTCATCCAGGTCAAACATGCGTAGCGGAAACCAATGGCGCGGCGTGTAGCAATTCTTGCTCTTTTTCGCCTTGACAATGATCATGTACGTGCCAAAGAGCGCACAGCCATAGCGCTTGGGCTTGCCTCCTTCTTGTACATAGTGAACTTCCAGCGTCCCAATCAATACACAAGAACCCAGCGCGCTATGCCATCGGCGCGGAATCGTCTACAATAAAAAAAAACAGACGTTTGAGCTCTGTTTTTCATGGCTGGCCACTTTTGTTAAAAGTTTACCCAATCGCTCTGTAATCGCGCCAGAAACAGATCTGTCTTTTTTTCTGCCTCCATACGCGTCTTGGCCATGTTGAGCCTTGAGGCTATCTCGTGCATCACATCTTGCGCCTTGGCAAGTTCGTGGCTTTCCTCTTCTTTGGCCGTTTTGGTGATGGCTTGCAGCATGAGCCTGTATCGAAACACGCGTTGAAATGGCTAATTTCAAAAAAAAAACGGATAAGCGCGCCATTGGCCCTTTATATTGGTCATTACAGTGATCAAATAATCGTCAAAGGTCAATTTGCTGCCAAGGCCAAAGCCCAAGGACACGCGAAGAAAGCTGTGCGTGCGCTCCATCACATTTGAGAATGCGTCATTGGTCTCGAGCAGGTATCTATAGGTCGCCATGGCCTTGTCCTGGCCAACACAATATTCTCTATAAATGTCAAAACGTGGACCCTACAAGACATGGGAACGTCATTAGCAAGCGACGGTCAAAAAAAAAAAAGACAAGTGCTTACCCATTGGACAAAGCATTGGGCAATGCGCTTGACGTCCGGCATGTCAGACAGCTCATGTCGATCAAAATCGTAGCCGTGCGCCATTTGCAGCGCTTCCGAGAAGTCCTCTTGAAAACAAAGAATATCGTAGCCATTGCGCACAATGATGTCGCGCTCCATCTTGGAAATGCATTTGGTATCCTTGATAATTTCAAAAAAATGCTAATGCATTTCCAAAAAAAAATAATAATAAGAACGAGGACCATTTTTGAGAGAAAAAGTATGTTTTTACCATGACGAGGATGCGCAGGTCTTCTAGATATTTTGCCTCTGTTTGCATGAGTTCCTTGATGGCGTTTTTGCGGCGGATAGACGAAGATGTTTCGAGCGACGGGCGTGAAAGATCAAGGGAAGAGGTGCCTGCCGCGGGCAATGGCGGCAAATGCGCGATTTTTTCTTGCGAACGTTGTGCGGCGTCGTTATTCGGCTGGATGCCCGGTGGCGGCGGCGGTGTGGGCGACGGCAAGCTGATGGAGGGCGTGGGCAGCGGTTTCTGCGCGGTAGTGACTGCATCGTCCAATTCATCCAGCTCCTTGAGCGGTTGCAGCCTTGGCGACGATGACGACGACAGTGCGGTCATGGTGGGCGCCGGCGGGTGGTGGCGGTGGCGGTGGTGTGGCCGATGCTGTTGTGTAGTAGCAGACAATGGGTGTTTTTCACCGCGCGTCGTTGCTAAAAACACGTCGAGGATCGCCTGGATCGTACGCGTGTCGACGGCACGCACCATGGCGCGGCCAAGCGCGTCGCACGCCTTGGATGTCGCGTCCGAGTCCTCAAGGAGACGCGACACGGGATTTTTGTCTGCGGGCACCGCGACGTGGCTCCCATCATTGTCCATGTCCAGCGCAGACACAGCCTTGCTCAGCATGGCAATGTCGTTGCTCGGGTGCGGCTGCGATGGCAAATGGTAATGATACAGCCGATGAAGATCTTCAATCGATGAAGTCTCGGATTCTTTGTTGATATCCTTGCTGTTTGTGCTGCTGAAGCTCTCAAACGACGTCTTGCCGTGCCGCCGGAGCGATACGGACCGACTCACCTTGCGCGCCTTGCCCTCCGTCGAGAACAGGTCCTCGGTCGATAATGCCTTGGTCGACGTAGTCGTCATCTTGGCTTCCGAATTCGGAAATCCTTCGTGGTCTGCTGAAAGCAGCTCGTGTGCCATGCCTCGTAATTCAATAGGGTGAGATGATACACGCTAACTTTTTCAAAAAGAAAAAAAAGAAAAAAAAAGAAAAAAAAAACATGACATTGGTGAATATTATGAGCGCAAATGCCTTGGCGACGCGTGTCATTGGATCAAAAAAGGGGACGAGGAGGGAGGCACTCACTGCTTTTTTGCGCGTCGTAAAAAAAAAAGATGAGGGTGAGATCAAAAAGAAAAGAAAAAGGGATTTCGCGTGGCGGGTTGGATGGAATCACACACACACTCACGCTCGCTCACAGTCTAACACGCACAAGAAAACAGTAAAAAAGAAAAATGGGTAAAGGGATTGCGTGGACGCCCGTCAAGGAAAAAAAAAAGCACGGAAACATAAAGTTTCCGAGCTGTGCGTAGTCATCAGCACAATTGGATCGCCCCCCCCCTCGTCCCCGCTGCAGATGCGCTCTTTTTTTTCTCTCTCTTTCTTTTCTCTCGGCCTTGGTCGTCGGTGCCTCTCGCGCCACGCTCCACTCCATTTGTGGCGCGCATTCTTTCAATCGCGTATCATTTTTCATTTTCTTTTTCTTTTTTGTGTGTGTGTGTGTCTTTTGTGCCAATGTGCACACCCCTTGTGCATTTGTGCATTTTCAAATGGCTCGGTCCCTTACTCAAGGTGCCATGGTGCCATGGTGCGTGCATGAGGTTGGTGCATTGGCGTGGCAAATTGCAAAAAAAAAAAAAAAAAAAAAAAAGCTCCGTGGGTTGTTTGCTTGAATTTCAAGCTTTTTGTCCTCTTTTTTATCGCGCTTACCATTGTACCTCCGGCAGGGCCCTGACGCCGGGCTACCAGTTCCGGTGGCGTAGCAGGCCAATCAGAATTCACAATGGAAATCAACTGACCACAAAAAGAAAGCTTTTTTTTTTCTCTCTTTCTGCCTTTTGTCCTCTTTTTCTTCACTTTTTGTCTTTTGTTTATACCCTCCACATCTCGCATGGCTACTTCTATTAATACAGAAACAGGTAAGTTTTTATGTATTTTTTATATATCGGCATCCTATCAGCGCATATGTAGTATGAAAAAAAAGCAGAGACAACCCGTGTGCGGGACCCACCGTGGGTGAAAAGTGTGATGTGCCCTTTTCTTCAGTGTGTCTTGTTCAACTGGGAGTTCCTTGAACGACCGATAAGGTGTAAAGCCATGGGGTTGCCATTGTGGTTGCTTTTTTTTTTTTGGGGGGTGGGGTATTTTATGTTTGCTTTTGCGGAATTGTGTGCGTAAAATTTTGCCTTTCTCTCCACTCGTCACCTTGAACCCTTCTCTATGCTTGTGTACAATCTTGTTTTTGTCTCGATTTACCTCGGAGAAAGACGGAATTGTGCGGGTTGCATGCATCCCAAAGCAAAAAAGAGAGCACAATGGGTAAAAAGTGCATGGGATAACCGCCATTGTGCCCATTCTATGTGCGCCGCGCGGTGTGTGAATGATAGCAATACCGCAGCCCTCTTGCTATTCGCTACGCTGAAAATGATACAAAGATCCGATTTTATCTTTTGGCTTTTTTTACGCGCCCCCTTTGTCAACGTCGCTCCTTACCCCCTCCCTTTTTTTTTTTTTTTTTACGCGTGCCTCTTTGTTAGGTTCAGAGCTCCAATCAAATGAGCGCGGCGCCGATTCATCGACGGAGCAAGTACAATGGACCAAATCGGCCTCGTTTTACGCAAAAGAGCTTGACAAATTGATCAAACAGGACGAGCTGGATGCCGACCGCGCCGAGCTGATGCTTAATGGCTTATCCATGCTCGATCTGCCCCTGGACATCATTACCGAATACAAGCTCGGCAAGCACGTCGCCAAAATGTTAAAAAAGGCGGCAAATCAAGGTAAAAAAAAATACTAGAGTGTGGACAATGGCACCATGCGTTGTGGCATGCTACACGTCAGGGTCACGGGGGACCGCGCAAGGGGCCACGGCTGACATGTAATGGGATCACGTGATCGGATGGCTAATTCCTCTTTTTTTCTTGCTTTTTCTCTCTCTCTCTTTTATTTCAAAGATGTGCCGCAAATCTTGCAGCTTGCTACGCGCCTAAAGGAAAAGTACATTGCCTTGTTAAAAGAGAGCCATGGTAAGGAATGGGTGAAAAGAAAAGAACAGGGCGCGCGGATCACTGACGCATCGCGTCGTGTAGAATCCGAAGGTAGTCCCAATTCTTCGTCCTTGTCACTGCTGAGTCCCGTGTCATCGCCTGGGTCGTCGCCTCCACGCGTGTCATCGCGCATTGACGTGCCAGGCAGTGTAAATAAAGCGAGCTCGTCGGGTGTGAAGCGCGTAAAGTCGAATTCAAATGAAATCAAGGAGAAAAAGAGCGCGTCGGCGTCATCATTGCAGCAGCAGCAGCAGCCCTTGCTGGGCCTCAGCAAGGCGCCGCTTGCCAAGCAAGATACCACAGAAAAGCCGAAATCGCGCCCTGCCGCGACGTACGCGCCACACGCGCCCGCCAGTGGCCGCGCGCAGGCCAAAACAAACACCTCCTTCTTTGATTCACTGGTGGCGCCGGCCAAACCCGTGCCAAAACGCACTGCCGCCGCCTCGCTCGACACATCTCGCACAGCCACCATTAAATCTACGTCCTCACCATCCGCATCGCCCACAGCCGCCACAAAACCCGACCCACTGGAATCCACCGGCAAGCGACGCGCGTCCCTTGACGAAGAGCCGCAGATCAAGCGCAAAAAACCGACGCGACGCGTCCGATTCAAGCCAGATCACCTGCTCACCAATATCAGACACTATACGCCTGACCCTGAAGAGTGGAAGGACCACGATGTAAGTGAATTGAAAGCAATTGAAAGCAATTGAAGAGAAAACCATGGAAAAGATGGAAAAAAGTCGAACTGAGACTTATTTTTGTTCTCGTTTTTTTACTAGACGCACGAATCTGCGCGCGAAATGGATATCCGTGAGGGTCAAGCCATGGCGCAATTGCTACATCATTCGAATGAGCAATGGGTGACACCTCCACGACTGCAATTGCCACAAGAATGCGTATTGGATCGTGGTCGCGAGTCCAACGAACGGCACATGCAGGCACAGATCCAGGCACGGACGCCTGCCACTGTGTACCTCAGCGAAGCTCACATCCCACCATCGCCGGCAGAGCCATTGGAGCAGCCGGATCCAAACACGTCGACACCATACATCCCTTTGTACGATGTCGAGTATTGGCACCAGGAACAGCAGCAGCAACAACAGCAGCAGCAAGTGTACCAGCCGCCGCAGCACCAATTCCAGCAGCAACACCAGCCTTACCAACCCCATCAGCAGCAGCAGCAGACTTATCAGCCGCAGCAGCAATATCAGCATCAGTCGTACCAATCGTACCAACAGACGTATCAGCCTCAGCAAACCCAGTACGCGTACCGATGAGTGAAAAATAAGCGCGTCTTCCCCTCTTTTCCCGCTCTACATGGCATCCTTGATGGCCATCCTCCATCTCATCTTCCAGCATCTGTAGTAAAACCCCCCTCACACACACCATGAAATACTGTAATAAAAAACATGGATCTTCGTGTTCCCTGACGACCCTCAATTCCGACTTGATCTTCCTTGCTCGCCGGCGCGTCGCGTCCAATGACCAATCGCCCTATAAACGGCCTTCCTCCCCCCTTTTTCTCTCTTTTTGTTTTTCTTGGTTCGATGGAAATTCGAGAATTGTTTGTGTTAAATATAAATAAATGGGAGGTGCATTCGTACAGTCGTAGTGATGATAAAAATAAGAGTTTGAAAGGGAGGGGGATGCAATTGAATGTGTGAGGTGTGAAAGAATGTTTCTAGACTTTGTCTACATGGGCTGGTTGTCAATGAAACTTGTAAACATGGCCAATGCCTCGGCAGGCTTATACGCAGGGACCTACGACGCACCATGAGCACGTGACAAAGAAGAAAAACGCAACGCGCGTGTCAGTGATCTCTCGTTCTTGTTTTTTTTTTTGTGTGTGTGTGTTTTTGTTTGTATTTTTTTTTTTTTTTTTTTACCTTGTGACCGGCTCCACTGACTTTTACAAATGTTAAGCCGCCAGCTGACTTTGTCTCGCCAGCTTCCGCGCCGTTGACGTACCAGGGGCGCAGCTGCTGGGCTTGGTACTCGGCGGCACCGTTGAATTGCAGCGCATTGGTCCATCCGAGACAGCCATACCAATTGGCGCGATAGTCGGCATCGCCAGCGTAAATTAGGACTGGGATGCCGGCATTCAGCATCTTGGCAACGTCCGGTGAAAAGCGACGCGCGCTGAAAATCAGCAAAAAAGAGAGAAAAATTAGAGTTCTGTATTTTTGCCGCGAACTGTTGTCACGCGGCACACATCAGCCCACACAGATTCTCATTGCACGCAGAATGCTCCCACTTACTAGTCACCCGTGGCGTAAAATTGTTTGCGCTTTGTGTAAAAAGAGCCAAAATGCAGAAAAAATATGATCAGTCCGCCTGATCCAGCCGTTTTGGTTTTGTTTTTTTTTTTGCTTTGCGATCGTGCCCAGATCGACTCAAACTTACAATGGAAGTGCGGCAAGGAATAAAATGGCCGTCTGCATTGATGGATTCCATAACATCAGGTTTTGTGATGAACTTTGTATAATATAAAGGCAAGCTCTTGTTGGTTCTATTACAAAAAGAGGCAGGGGGGGGCGCGTATAAAAAGGGGGGTGGAGGAGCGCGTGAGAACACTGGTCGTGGGCTGGGGCCAATTCTTTTGCCTCACCTGATGTCGTAAATGCTTCTGTTGGCGTATTTATTGTACACCTGTTCCACATTGTCTGCACAAAAGTTGGTGGCCTTGACGCAATCATCAATGGCGCCGGTCGTGTCACACGTTTGCACTTGTTGTGTGGAGAAAAAAAAACAATCAATGCCACTTCCCATTGGGTAATGCGCGCCACTCGAGCCCTCACGTGCGCATGGAACTTTGAAATACTTACATAGTGCCTCGCATGCAGGTGTGTTGTTCACCATGGATTGGCATTGCGCAGGCGTGAGCACCGATCCATCTAAGAGAAACAGGGAGCAATTGCATCAGCTGAGGGCGGAAAAACACCTGTTTTTCATTTTTTTTTTCTTGGCAATGGATGATGCAACACTTACAATCGGATTGACACGCCATTGTTTCATCAAAGGGTCTATAGAGAGAAGAATAAAAGAAGCATGAGGCACGTGGACACCATCATTTGACTGCAAGTGCACGGCTGTAAAAAACAAATGGGTGTTTTTTGTTTTGTTCTTGCATGAATGAGAAACCTTACAGCTGATTCAGGACGTCCACAATGCCATTGCCAATGCCCATGGCCGCAAGATTGAGATTCGCAGGATTGCCAGGGCTGTTGCGGTCCATGATATACGAACCAAGCGCAGGGAGGAAATGGCCAGCAAATGACTCACTAAAGAATCGATGCAATGCGCGTTCCAAAGCAACGGGTTGCATCAACACAAAAGAAAAAGGTAAGTTTGGGGGAACGGCAACGGATTGAAACTCAGATGCGGAGATTCGATTTGGCGCGGCGGGTGCCTCGTCAGGAGTGACACAATGCAAACAACAGCACACCAACACACAAACATCAAGCAGCTGGTTACTTTTTGTGCGCGTGAGCCTAAAAAATCAATAAAACACGTACCCAAACAAGTTGAAACGAAGGTTGCGATACTTTGGAAAGACGTCCATGAAGAGCTGCAGCGATTCGTATATCAATTCGACGGCATCGGTCGTTGTGTTGACGCGCGTTCCCTTGGAAAAGCCAGTGCCGGCAGGCTAGATGCAAATAGGTTTACTAAAATTGGCAGTCTGCTATTGACGTTGACCGCATCTCCCCCTTTTTTTTTCTTCTTTTTCGTTTTTGCTTGTTTTTTGTGTCCTTTTTCAGAGCCCAATGCCCATTTTACCTGATCTAAAAACAAGATATTGGTTGCGTGTGTCCATGTGTAATCATTGAATGTGGCCTCCTGGCCGCTCGAGTCGACTCTGCATGGGCCGACCTCGGTGAACAGCGACCTAATGAAATGAAAATTGAGGATCAGTGCCGTGCGCTAATTAAGAGTGCCCTTTGGGGCCCGCTCGTGTGGCGTGTCCTACCCGAGAGCAGAACAACCGGGCCCGCCTTGAAGCCACAGAGTGAATGAGTCGCTGGCAGGATCATGACGGCTCTCAAAGAACCAAAAGAAATAGTGCTGCCCGCTCGCAAGGTCAATGTAGCCCGAGTACTAAGCAAAATAAAGTGTCAGTGATTAAAACAATGGCAAAAAAAGTGGCCAGATGCACGTGAATCACGCAAGGTTTAATACCTGGACAACAGTGGAATCGCAATATTCGGGTTGCTTGAACCGGATTTGGCCTAGACCGTCGCGCTTGCGAATTTTTTGCATTTTAGCAGGGTATGCGCACACCATGGCAATGCACGCCAGCAAGGACAATAGGTATAGCAACATGGAGGACGAATGGGTGTAAGGGGATGGAGAAGGAATTATTGATACAATGGGATGAAAAGGAAAACAACGACAAAAAAAAAAAAAGAGAGAGAGAGAGAAGGAGAAAAAAAAAGAAGTGCAGAACCAGGAGCCGCATTTCATGCGTCGCTTTTTAATTCTCCTTGATCTTCAATTCATCTCGGAATCCACGCACAGGGGAGGGGAAAGGGGGGGTTGGTGAGTGAGCAAAGGCACGGGTGCATATGACGTGTGCCACCATTGCGGAATGGCCTGAGAGACCCACATTTTCCTGAGCACAGCCACTCGAAGCCAAGCTAATGAACACGCAGCATCACCCCAATCTCTATCTCACGTACAGAACACGGACTTTTTCACTTTTTTTTTTTTTTTTTTTGCTGTATGTGAGGCAGCTTTTTGAAACCCTGACTTCTTCTCTCCACGCTATTTTTATAAAGCGCCTCCCTAATCTGCCTCCACGCCATCCCTGCGCTAAGTGAGCTCGTTCATTTTATTCAGGATGCAAAAAAAAAAAAAAAGAAAAAGACACAAACAGGACGCGCTTTTCAGTGGTACAAGGCTTTTTTTATTTTTATTTTTATTTTTATTTCTTTTTTGCGCGCGACGCGATCAATTGCGGTCAAAAAGGCGTCGCGACCACTAACTGCTTGAAAGATGCTTCCAATTGCGCTATAGGAAGTGTGCAGACGGTGTGGTGCCCCTTGCATCCCCCCTTCAGGAAACCTCAATAGGCTGATTCCGACGAAAATCAAGAAAAAGGCTCGTCATGAAGCCATTGCGACATCCTGACCGTATCTATTGGCATGAAACCTTTCCGGATCCACAAAAAGTGGATTACAAATGTCTTGTCATTGATGTGCTGTAAATGGATCATCGACCCCGTACACCCCTGTCGTTGCCCCTGTTGTCCTCATGGCCACCTCAATGCTAAAAAAAAAACTCGTACACTTCCCGTTTCTCCCCATTGGCTAAACAAGTCCACGTTCAATGCTGGAGGTCTCATCAAAATATATAAAAAAAAACACCCTTGTCATAGCCACCACTTGTTGCGCCGCAATTCCTTTCACGATAAAATTCTGGACGTTCAAAGCATCCATGCTGACCATGCCAATCACAGAGCCCCGTAATGCCTCCTTTTTTTTTTTTTTTTGGCCCTCACTGGCTGCATGGGACCGGAAAAAAGCAGAAAAATGCAAAAGCTATGCGGCTCATCCCTACAAAGCTTGCCACAAAATTGTAAAAGCATGCGATCTTTTGAGTTTCTACGGAAGAAAGCAGTCAAAACGTAACCATACCTTGCAACACAATGCGCATAAAGGAGTTTCTTACATATTCTTGGCCAATTGACCTGAAACTCGAGCAATCTTTCTTCTGAACCATCCATCCAACGACTCCAAGATCCAGGGCAATTCCGATGCACACCACGACAGTCGCAAAAATCTCAACGATTTCAAGTTTTCCCGTGTGTCGACTTGTGCATGGCTAAGATTGCGCCATTTTTTGGCCCGCATTGCTCTCTTCATTGTTCGATTTGATCCAAAGAAAGAGTACATCACAAACGGCACCAAAAGAACGCGCTGGGCAGAGTTTCACGCAATTTGGTCTCGCTCATGCCGAAACACATTACATTTTCAACAAATAGTCATTTTCGAGGACTTTGGCCAGTCGACTTTCGTTCAAACGATCCTATTTTATGCGTCAAGGTCGTTCATGCGTGGCCACACGTACGATATAAATTTCGTGGCGATTTGAGAGTAAAACTAAAGGGATTCGCATACGCAATAATTAATTTTAGGCGAAAACGAGTAGCCAGAGGCGGTCTGGAAAATGGGTCCCCAGAATTACGCGAAACTCCCCTACAAGAAAAGAGGCAGCGAGAAACACGAAAAATGCAAAAAAAAGAGCGGTGGTCTACTTGCTTGATGACCAGCAATCTGTGATTTTAATTTTATTTTCGCTTACGAATTGCCCGGGAAGAACGCTATTACAGAGCCGTGTTGACACGTCCATTAACAAGTGGGATACCAGGTGCGTGTTTGCAATTAGGAACATGCGCGTGGGACCCGACGTCTGACGCGGTTTATCACGCGTCGCACCGCTGGCTAAACTTTGCTGTTGTGTAAATTCTGCCAAAATGCATCTTTTTTCATAGATCATTGTTGTCTACACACGCTTGAAGTTGTGCTTTTTTTGATGAGACAACTTTCAAGACGCTGCGGCCAATCCTCATGGAGTTTACCTTGGGATAAAAATTTGACGTTTTTCGCGATTTACGCCATAGCCTGTCAATTGACTCCTGATTTTTATTGTATTTTTATCGGTTACTGGAATGCGTTTACCGTATGATTGAAGGGTGCGGTGTTTCGTGGACCTAAATTTTACGATTTTCGAGTTTTCGATTGTACCCCTAGGAAAATTGGCAATTTTCGAAAATGGTGATTGCGAGCCAACTAGCGGCCTCAATGCTGCAAGTGTGGGCTCGTTTGAACGAAAAAAAAATTGAACCCATGGGATCATCGTGTAAAATCTATACTTGTATGCTGTCGTTTGATTGACAAATAATTGAAAACACTAAACCATTCTCATTATCAATTTTCTTGGCAGCTGCCTAATTTATCGCCACTCAATTGCATGACACGCGTCTTTTACATCAAAAACTTAAAAATTACCTGTACTTTTGACGCGCTTTGCTCCATGCAAACATGAAAAAAATACTTCAAAATGTCAAAAGCATTAGTTTGATATTGCTGGCGTTTTAAATCTAAACTAATAACCAAAAAAAAAAAAAAAAGGACATATGATAATAGAGCTCTCACGGCATTCATCACCTGGTTTAAATTTGGGGCCACTTGGACAACGTCATCAGGGTGAGAACACTATACCGATCATTTTTGGCAAGATTTTACAAATAATGCGCGGCTCAAAAATGCATTGGCCACTGCCTTGGACCTCAAACTGCTCAACTATAAGTGTATCTACTTTGAAATTCATTTATAAGGCTGGGACTAGACGAAAAAACAAACTCACACTCACTTTTACTTATTTTGGTGAATTTTTCAAGAAACCCGAGACCAGTGCCTCACTTAAGAACCTATATCAGCCCGACACGCCACCAAAAGGACCCCGCATCAAGCTGATGCACCACCAAGCAAGCATCCAAGACCCAACATTTAGACGTAATAAGACATCACACCTCGATTTGCTCACTCTCATTTTTTCGCCCAAGATAACAATTTGGAAGCCCTGTTTGCCAACATTATAAGACCTATTCCGATTTTTTTTTTAGCTCGACCAAAAAATCGCACTTAAATACTTGATTTTTTCAGGCAGACGCTGTGGGCAATTTTTGAAACATGGGATTGTTCATTAATGACGCGGCGCACTGGCATGTCGCAGGGCGCAAACAGAAACTCCACGCGGCTTTTAACCTCAATGGCACAAAACCTCTAGCGATCAACCATGACGAGCTCGCTAAAAACTCAAAATGAACATATATAGGGGGATGCAACGCAAAGAAATCCCCTTTGACGCATTATTTCTGCGCAATTGTCACTCAAGATGAAGAGAGCACTTGGATGATGGCCTCGAGCAAGAAATCAAAAAGAAAACCAAGCACCCAGAAAGTTGACAACGTGCCTGTTTTGTACAAATTTGGGCAAAGCGTATAAATTCTCCTTGAAATGGCCAATTCATGATGAAAGCATGCACATGACCAGCAGGAAAAGGGATGGTTGCACACACAAAAGGTTGAATCGCGTGTGATTTATTTCAAAAAAGCTTGCACAGCCCGTACAAAAAGGCGGGCGCTTTGGTCACCCCCCTCTTTTTTTCTTTTTTTGACTTGACACCTTTTTTTTTGAGACTTTAGGCTCCTCCCCCTGTCCTGTCTCTTTTTCTTTCTCTTTGTCTTTTTTTTTTCTTGCTTTTGACACTGCGACGCTCCAGTTCGTCGCAAAACTCGCTAGTCGCCGCACCGCCTCCCTCTTTTTTTCTTTCTTTTTTTACTATTGCCGCTGTACCTCGTCGTCTTTTTTGACACCTTCCATCGGAAACCTCATTCAGTTTATCCCCCCTTTTTTTTTTGCTCGTCAATTATTCCCTTGCAATGCTAAAAGACGTGACGTCGCAAGTCCAACCCAGGCGATCATCGATGCGCGAGCCGACCGGCATGGTTGATACGGAAGAAGCAGGCAATATCCTTATGACGTTGGCAAAGCAGGCCGCTGCATCAGCACGGCCGCCTCCCCAACGTCGCACGACCTCGGGTCACTTGACTGGTAAGGCCCTTTTCCAGCCAAAATGTGTAAAAAAAAAAAGAAGAAACAAGGCAACACTCACACGCCACCCCTCTCTATCACTTTTTCTTCGTTGCCTAGGCCTGCCAATGCATGGTTCCTATGTAAGTTTGCTTGGATGAGCAGAAAAACGAGGGGGAGGCCCATGAAATTCCCCCAATTGTCGTATGATAGGCGGGATTCACACGACTTTTTGGCTGTGTGGCCCGTCCCTCCCCCCTTGGATTTTAAAGTTTGATTTCTAAATGTTGCTTGTGTTCCACTTTAGAAGCCCAGCAGCATGACGAGTCGAGGTAAGAACAAAAGCGCACAAAAACGCCAAAAAAAAATCAGGCACCAATTGACCGCGCCATTTTCCATTGTAATTGCTGTTACATTTGCCATGTTCAGAACGCGCACGCTCCGATCCCATCATTCTCCTTGCCGCAGCGGCCGCTGCCATCGACAGCAGCTCAATGCAGGAGCACGAGCCCAATCATTATGGCCGACCATACGAGCGCCGCGAGTTTGTCATCCAGCGACGCCCAAGCGAGAGTAAAAGTCCATTATCCCAAAGGTTTGGTGTAAACGCTCATTGCTCGATTTTTACAGGCATACGACGCTCCTCGGCCATGCCAATGAACCAAGATGACGTACGTGTAACCTTGCTCCCCCTTTTTTTTTTTTTTTTTTTTTTGTGGCAGAGTGTGATCTTGTGCCACCCCGCCCCTTCTCCACTCACACCTACCCTTTTCCTCTCTTTTACTATCACAGCGAGGCGACACACACCATGCGCAGCACTACATGTCCATCATGGTATGATAAAGGCAAATCGGCTCAAAACTCGCAAAAAAAACTCAAATTTTGTGTTTTTATTGGTAGAAACACCACCCAAACATCAAGAGAAATGCTATGCACGCCTATATAGCCTACATGATCTACACGGACCTGGCCAAGGATCCAGCTGTAAGTTGTTCGCGGGTCCCAATTGCGACTTTAATGGCTCAATTTTTCCGTTTTTTAATGTTTTAGGGCACAAAGTACCGCCCATTGCCCACGACGGTGGCCATGACGGCTGCGTCGGCGTCATCCACACCCCATTACACGTCGTCACCGCATTACACGGCGCACGAGCCAACGAGCAGCCATTCCATGCCGCTTGCCACGCAACAGAGGTCGCCACCGGCGCCTTACCCGATGGATGTTGTACAAGACACGCGCGCGGTCAACAAGGAGCAGCATCAGCGTCAGTACAGCTTGCCGCCACCACCGTCGCCGCCTGCGCCAGCCAACACGTCGCATCGCCGCCCGTTGACCGCCTTTTTATGGGAATCGTCGTCCACCAGCACATCACAGGCCAACAATGCATCCCCCAGCAAGATGATCCTGCCTCCCCTCGCGTCTCCTCCCTTCTCGTCCCCGTATTTGTAATTAATGGTGCTGCAATTTGGCACAACTCTCGCCTTTTTTTTTTTACCGTTTCCTCTCCCCTGTTCCCTATGACATGATATCCCCCCCCCTTTTTTTTTCTTTTTTTCAAAGCTACGTAATAAACATTTTCGCACGCAAGAGTGGGGGGGGCAATTGAGTCCAAACGATCAATAAAAGAGACGAAATCAAAAAAAGAGAGGCTTTTTTTATTCGACGAAGCTAAAGAAACATGCTAAGAACTCTATTCGTCGTCCTCGGAGGCCAAGGTCATGGCAATACGATCCAAATCGCGCTGGCCGTCCTGGGTGATCTTGCGGCCACCCTTCTTGTCCTTGGTCAAGACACCAATCTTCTCGAGGGATTGGAGGACCTTGCGGTTGACGGAGCCGGAGGCCTCGACGTGGTGCGAGGGGCGCGAGCCACGGTTGATGCGGCCACCGTGGACCTTCTTCAAGGCACCGACACCGACGGCCTTGCGGATGTAGATGTGGCGGGCGACAGAGGCGGCACGGATGTAGTACCAGTCGGCGTCATAGGGAGCCAATTCCTTAAAGGTACCGGTCTTGACGAGGTCAACCCACTTGGGCACCTCGAGCTTACCAGTGCGCTTGAGGTAGGCAGCATAGGCCTTGATGAATTCTAAAATGCAGGCGAAAAAAAAAATGCCAATTCGTTAGCATGTTTTTCAAATTGCTTGCGACTGTCGTCCCTTCCTCCCCCCCTCGTCCTCCTTGGTTGACAGGCAACATGAGGTACAAGTGCACAAAAAAAGGGGGAACAACGAGGCCAATTGGCCCTTGTTTCGAGCTGTTTGGTCGTTTTAGAGGCAAACATATTGCGTCATCGTGCGAGGAAATGATTGCTTACCATGGGCGTTAACGTCCTTGACAGTGATACCAGCCATGTTCGCTTGGATAAATGTAAAAAGAGAAGGAAAGAGGAAAGAAGAAGAAAAAAAAGCCTCGAGACAAAACAAAAACTTTTACTGGCTGGTGGAGCGAGAAAAAAGGAAAATCTTCGGGTGGCTTGCGACCTGCTCGTTTTGGACGGCTGCCGAATTCATACAAAAAAAGTGCACTGAGGCGCTTTTGCGCATGAAATGGCCGCTCAAAGCGCCAAAGCGCCAAAATCTCGTCTCCCGCTTTTCTCTTCCGCATTGATACACTCCCTCCCCAAACCCACACCATGCCACCAGCAAAAATACAGAAAATAAGCGGCATCAAGATCACAGGCGTCAAAGTCAAGGAAATGATACACAAAATATGCGGAGAATGTGGCTGTCGTGTTGCCTGGCGGCGTAACCACCGTCTTGGTCGCGCGTACGTGTCGTTTGCTTCTCGCAACCAGCCATACTGCACGCGCTGCAAACGCGACTCGCCCAAACTCAAGCAAACCTTCATCTTTTCCTTTGACGCCTATGATCCCGCGACAAATCAAATCGATTCATACAAAGTCTACGATTTACCAGCACGTCGTTGGCTGGGCATGAACGTCGATGAGTTTGTCGAAGTGCGTAATCACGCCAAAAAAAAAAAAAGGCACGCACGTCGCAAAAGCTGATGCCGCGTTTATTTATATCTTTAGTTGATGAAAGACGATGACGAGGTGATCGAGCGCCTTGATACTCTGCTGGTTGGGATGGTCTGTGATGTGGATTGCACAATTGACGTACGGCACGAGCAGAGAGGGCGGGTTCCACGTGAAAAAAAGTGCCTGGATTGATCTTTTTCTCTTTTTTCGTTGTTTGCGCGCGTAGAAAGACAATACTGTGCGGCGCATAAAGTCCGTGCAGGTGGATGGAGCCTGCAGCATCAAGGAGGAATTGAAAAACGAAGCATTTGATACCCAGGAACTCGGCTTTTCCTTGTAACGCACCTTTTCGCGCTATTGGCAATTTGTTTTTTTCGCCGCCCTGTGCCTTCTTTTACCCGCACATTTCCCTCGGCTAAGCAGCGCGTGCCTTGAATTGACAAAATAAATACCAGCACGCTCGCGTGTCTGCGCAATTGCATTGCAATTTGGCGCACCATGCTATTTCTTTTTTTTTGTTTTTTTTTTTTTGTGCCGCAGCACCACTTTTTTTGTTTGTTTCCCAGGGACACGCTCGAATGCGCATCGTGCACCAGGACCTCATTTGGATGGCAAGGCGAGAAGGCCCAAGGGCTGATTTGTGCCGGCACAGACCGACGCGTTCATTGTCCCAGGTCATGAGTGTCGTGCGGGCAGCGTGTCAGTGATTTCCCATGCACACAGATCAATTGGAATGCAACGGGTGCTCAGCCTGGCGAGACAGAATTCATGAAATGCGTGGGGAAATACAAGGGCTGGGTCGCGCCACCAATGCAATATATTGAAACTGCTATTTTTGTCTCTTTTTTGACTACTTGCGCCATTTTTCGGATGGCTGTCTGTGCGAACCACTGCATCGGGTGCACAAAAACGCTATCGTGAGGCGAGCAACAAACCTGGCGCAAGATTAGTGAGCCGTTTTACCTCCCCGAAACCGGCATGCTGAGCGTGCAAGCGGGCGAAGGCGTCACCGCCGCGGATCGTACGTAATCATCAATTCGATGGGCGCGCATTGCATGAAACAGACGGATCGGCGCCCCTTTTACGCAGCCTTAAAAAGGCACGCGTCCCTTTTTCTATTTTTTTTTTTTTTTTTTTTTTTTACAATTGCCCTGTCAATGCCATGCGGGAGCCACATGGTGTCGGTGCTCCTTTCTTATTTTTTTTTTCTGAATCCTTGGAGATCGCTCTTGGAGGCCAGCGTAAAATTTTCCCCATCCAAACCATGCAAATCTGTAATTTTTTCATTTTTCATCGGCCTGGTATCACGGTCGCACAAATGTAAAAGACATTATGCTTGCCACTAAACTCCATTTAGGAATACAGTCCTTTTTCAGCCTTGCCAACGACGCGAATATAAAAAGCGAGGCTGCCAGATCGCTCGAAGCACAAAGTTGTCCTTTTTTTTATACTTGTCAGTAAGAAATGAAGGCACTTTTGGCATCATTGATTGTGGGCGGCTCGTTGCTAATGCAAGCCGTCAATGCGGCATTGACACCCGGACCTGGCGTCACCGTGGTGAAGAGCAGCCTGTACAGCAACCATACGCTCTCTTTCAAGCAACCCAAGCTTTGTGATCCCAGTGTCAAGCAGGTAGGCAAAGCAATTTTGGAAAAGGGAGGCGCAATTCTGACAAGAGTGGCCAATTTAGTACTCTGGGTATCTCAGTGTTGGAAAAGATGAGCATTACTTCTTTTGGTTCTTTGAAAGCCGTCGCAATCCCGCCAAGGATCCCTTCACCGTGTGGCTCAATGGCGGCCCTGGATGCTCATCCATGATGTAAGTGCTAAATGGAGGCATCTTAACGATGGCGCATTTGACTGACACGCTTTGCATACCTTTTTTAGCGGTCTTTGGGAAGGTCAGCTCTTGCATTCGCTTTTTATTTGTGGCCAAGAGCGCAAATTTTGACACGCATGACGCGCCTGCTTTTTCTTCTTTCTTCGTAGAGCTTGGCCCCTGCCGCGTGAACGAGGATGGCACAAAGGCCGTCTTTAATGACAAGGGCAGCTGGAATCAGGTGTCCAACATGCTTTTCTTTGATCAGGTACGGAATGCATCTGAAAAAAAACGAACATTGCGTGGCGCAGCACCGCTGACAGTGCCTTTAAAACGAATCTAGCCCGCTCAAGTTGGCTTCAGCTATGGCGCCAACAAGGTGCACAGCACCAACGAGGCCGCCGTGTACTCGTACAAGTTCCTGCAGGTGTTCTTTGAGGCGTTCCCGCAATACCGTCAGCACGACTTCCACTTCTTTGGGTAAAAAAAAAAAACGTGGTCCAGCAACGTTACAACAGGGAATTCATGTCTCTTTGTTCTTGATTTGTATGACAGCGAGAGCTACGGCGGCCATTACATCCCTGCATTTGCCGATTATCTGCTCAAGCAGAACGAGAAGCTTAAGGGCCATGCCAAAAAGGAGAAGCGCATCAATATGAAGACCATCGGTATCGGCAATGGCATGACCAACCCATTGGTGCAAAAGTAAGACAATCAAACGTGCTTGCATCGACTTTTTTTTTTACAGTAATTCGCATATGAATCGTGTAGCCCCTACTTGGAGGTGATGGCTTGTAACTCGTCCTGTAAAGTGTTAAATTGAAAAAGATGAAGAAGAAGAAAAGAAAAAAAACGACACTCACACGCATTGAATACGCTTAGATGGCTCGGTTTTGCCTGCCAAGGACTGTCAGACGATGCTTGACAACCAACCGAAATGCACAAAGCTGAGTATGGCAAGCATAAATTCAATAATCCCTTGACGTGGTGCACTGACACGCTGATACGCGCCACTTTTTCATTATTTCCCCTCTGTTCAGCCAAGACCTGCTACAAAACCAACTCTGTCAAGGATTGCGTCAAGGCCCAAAACTTCTGTGCCGACCAGGTGGAGGGTATCTACTACAACTCGAACCGATCGGCTTATGACGTACGTCAAAAAAAGGCACAATTGAACAAAAGCACGCAAACTCATCCTTTTTCCCTATTCTTTTCTCTGCAGGTGCGTACCTCGGAGTCGATTCCCAACACGTACATCAAGTTCATCAATTCGACGGCCACCATGGATCTGATTGGCGCAAAGACGCATTACACCGAGTGCTCCGACAAGTCGTTTGAATTGTTCCTTGCCACGGGTGATCGGTAAAACAAAAAAAAACGAAGCTTGCTCAGATCCAGCTCATTGAAAAATGCTCATCACGACTTACAAATGTTTTCATAGCGTCAAGAACTTTGCTCCCAATGTCGCCGATTTGCTGAATCATGGCATCCGCGTTTTGATCTACGCCGGCGACGCCGATTACATCTGCAATTGGGTAAGAAACGTCGATCCATCGGGCATCCACGTCGTCGCGCTGCGCACGCGCTCATCCAATCCTTATTTTGTAGTATGGCAACTACGCGTGGGTCTCCGAGCTTGACTTCCATGGCAGCAAAAAGTTCCGCAAGCACAAGCTCGCGCCCTGGAAGGTCGGCGGCAAGGAGGTCGGCCAGGTCCAACGCGGTGGCGGCTTGACCTTTGTCCGCGTCTATGCATCCGGCCACGAGGTACAGTACACACACGCACACACGCACACACACACACACACACACACAAAAAAAAAAAAAAAAAAGAAGGAAATTACCGATGGTGCGACTGACAATGGCCTTTTTTTTCTTCAGGTGCCTTATTACCAGCCTGAGGCTGCCTTGGCCATGTTCAAGGCTCACTTGGACAACAAGCTGTAATGACGAATTTGCACTTTATTTATTATTTTACACTTTTTGTACCTCCACTCTTTGATATGTTACAAATTAAAAAGACGTTATATCATAGTCGACTCAAACTTCGATAATTTCAGTTTTTCTACAGATCGGATCACTCAGTCCTGAGAAAATACATTTTTCATAAAATCAGGGCCAAACCAGGATCCAAATGAGCCCTCAAGGCTAACTCACTGAAAACATGAAGCGATATCCCCAAACCACAAGCGCTATTACCGCGCTTGACCGCTGATTCATTTGAGGTGTCTCACGTGCGTGTCGGGGTGCTCAGCCGTTGCCGCAGTACGAGACAAAATGCTGCTGATCGTACCCCATTTACGCCTATGAAACTGGCGCTTTCTCGGAACTTCGCTCATCTGGTCCCAAATTTGAACCAGTTGATGGTAGACCCAATTCTTCAGTGTTGTTACGTTTTTTCATGAATCGCATCACGCAGTCGCGAGAAAGATCGTGATTCATGTTTGGTACTGTAGTGAAACCCCAGCGCAAAATACTGTAATACAGTATTTTACGCGTTTTTTCTCTCTACGTACGTACGAGGCTGATTATCTGGCTCCAAATTCAGGTCAGTGGACACTCGACTCAAAATCCAACAATGTCAAATTTTTTCCCAGAACCCAGATCGGATCACTCATTCAGTACTGAGAAAATGCATTTTTCATAAAATTAGGGCCAAACCAAAATCAAAACGACCCCTCAAGGCTAACTCGCCGAAAACGTGAAGCGATAATATCCCCAAACCACACACAAGTAGGGTTGCTTATTGAGAATCTCGATCAAGATCTCGAAATCTCGATCGGCTTATTGAGCGAGATGAGACGACTCCAATCTCGATCATCTCGCTAAAAAATAAATTTGAATCTCGAATCTCGATCGAAATCTCGATAAAAATTAAGTTTTAGTGTTTGTGTGCCACCTGGACACAATAATTAATTCTCAAATCGAGCCTTGTGGCGTAATGGTTCTGTCTTTGCACGCCTCTCTGGTGATGTGGGGTTCAAATCCTAACTTTGGATTGGATTTTCGAACACTTTTTTGATTTTTGGGCTGAACTTTTTGCTTGGAAATAGCTTACTTCTCGAAAAAGTCTCGAAATATCGATCAATCGTGATCTCAATCGTAATATCGATCGATTTCTCGATCGAAAATGTTCATCAAAAGGTCAAAAAATCTTTGAATTCTTGAAAAATGGGTGCATGAGAATCTCGATAAGTCTCGAATCTCGAAAGATGAGATGCTGTCTCGATAACCATATCGATCGAGACACGTCAAATTATTCTTCGATCGAGACGAGATGGGGTCAATCTCGTCTCAATCGACCGATAAGCAACCCTACACACAAGCGCTCTTACCGCGTTTGGCCACCGATTCACTTGAGGCGAGTAGTCACGTGCCGGCGGGCGATCAGCTGTTGCCGCAGTAGTACGAGATACTGTAAAATGCTGCATGCTGATGATCGTACTGTATGTACCCCATTTATTACAACAAAATTTTTTTCAACTTCGATTTTCTCCTCGGCAACGGATTACTGTAGACAACAACACACGGCGCTTTCAACGTGTCGAAGGCACCTCTTGCATCACTATCGAATGAGACCAGTTTCATCGATGGATGGCTAAAACTCGCAGAGAAAATTCACTTTTTCATCAAAATTTTTGATCGAGATTTGCTCGACAACGGTCTCATAAACGTGGCGGTTGGGCAAGCCCACCTAAACAATTTTTGATTAGATGTTTGAACCCCATCCTAATAGTTTTTTGCGGACAAAATAATCACATGACCGGGACTGAGGCGAGGCCGCGGGTATAACCCCACAGTGTCTCCCGGGAAGACAATGTTTAGTGCAATTAAAAGGACTTTATAAGCAAAGATGTGCTATAAAACAAAAGCAGATCTATCGTACTGGACACAAGCACCCAGTCATGACCGACCTCCCGTGTAATTTTTATTCTAGTTGTATTAACAAACAAGGGGGCAAAGCACCTAATGGGATGACTTGCAGCGCGCTAGCTCGGGTTTTAACTTTTTGCATCTGTCATTTCACCAGCAGGCTGCAGCCCGCTCAGCGTAGTACAGTACAAAAGTGTGCAAAATAAAAAAATATACTGTAAAACACAGTACATACAAAAAAATTCATGCAATTCACGCACCTTAATTTGGAAGTGTCAAACCTTAAATTTTTGCAAAAAAATCTTGACCAAAGTAGGGACTTTTCTCAGCCGATCGCCGTTCATGCGTCACTCGTTGGGCTTTTTTTTTAAGCTGGGCCGACATGTCATTTTGTCAGCCAATAGCAAATTGTCGGAATTACCTGTTTGGGATGCATTGATCACTCGGAGTTCGAAATTTCCCAAATTTGGCATATTCTGAGTTTGAAATGTGTGACCCCTGAGTGACCCCTGAATTTTTCAATAGTGGTCGTAGCGCTTGGGGGGTTTAAGCTTTTTTGTTACAAATTTTGCGCTGAACTAGCTTCCGGGCGAGCCTTCGGCTCTAATGCCCTCCGCTACTCACCGCAGGCGGTGGTTGGTGCTGGATCATATTTTTTACATTTTGGAGTCCAAAAAAAATCGGGCAGGTCTGTATTGAACATGGAGCAATAGTTTACGCCACGACGCAAGTTTCATTGGCGGGCAAGTAGGCTGTAAAAAATTTTCTGGAGGCACAGCAGGCCGGCAAAAAAGACTGAAAACACGCATTTTACATTTTCGTGTCCAAAAAAAAATCGGGCAGGTCTGTATTGAGCACTGAGCTGTAGTTTACGCCATGATGAAAATTTCATTGGCGGGCAGGTACGCAGGCTGTAAAAAATTTTCTGGAGGCACAGCAGGCCGGCAAAGTCTGAAAACACGCATTTTTAGATTTTCGTGTCCAAAAAAAAAAATCGGGCAGGTCTGTATTGAGCACTGAGCTATAGTTTACGCCATGACGCAAGTGTCATTGGCGGGCAAGTAGGCTGTAAAAAAATTTCTGGAGGCACAGCAGGCCGGCAAAGTCTGAAAAACACGCTTTTATTTGGTTTTTAAAAGGTACTGTAAATGTGTATCATACGTTTTTCGTGGCTCCGAAAAAAAATCATACCAAACGCGTTGCGTACTTTGCCTTCAACGCGTGCGACGGGCCCCGCACTCCACACCCACACACCCCACCCCCCACACCCCCACGCGTCACATCTCATCTTTTTTTTTTACACATTGGCCCACACCCACACCCAGCCCCCCACACCCCCACACCCCCACGCGTCACGTCGCGTCTTTTTTTTTACACATTATTGGCTCACCCCCCCACATACCCTGCCCACACACCACCCACACACCCACACACACATATCAAATCGCGTCTTTTTTTATATATTGGCCCTCACCCACACCCACGTGTCACGTCGTGCCTTTTTTTTTCCATACCCACTCCCAGCCCACCCAGCCCACCCAGCCCACCCGACACACCCGACACGCACATACACACCAAACCCCGCGCGTCATGTCGCGTCTTTTTTTTTTACACATTGGCCCACACCTCCCACACCACACCCAGTCCACCCACACCCAGCCCACCCACACCCAGCCCCACACCCTACCCACCCGCACCCGCACCCACACCACACGCCACACCCTGCCCACCCACACGGCCACACCCGCCCACCCACACGGCCACACCCTGCCCACCCACACGGCCACACCCTGCCCACCCACACCCACACCCTGCCCACCCACTCTCGTGCCCGCCGTGGTGGCAAAGCAAGGCAGATGGCAGGACGGCAAGGTGGTGGTGCCCCCCACACGCTGTTAATCTTGCAAAGTGCGAAAAAAAAACATGCGTGTCGCGCCATTTTTGTCGTGGCTCAGGCAAGGTGAGTCTTGGGTGATCTAAGTGTGGTTACACGAACAGGGTGCGTGCGGAGTGACACGACATGTGATTTTCCACCAATCAAGGTTGGTCGTTTCTTTGACCCAATCAGAGCGCGCCATTTCCCCTTTTTTAATCCCTTTTTTCTCGCGATTTTGTGTGGCAACCTTGAAAACCGTGGCGGACAAAAGTGTGCAGAAACATGTTTTGCATCGACCATCTTAAACTTGCAAAGC
>JAIWZP010000069.1:0-131739 GCA_025201375.1 Gongronella butleri
TTAACAGATGCCTTTGACATGTCAAACGCACTGTCTTATTTTTCCAGATGTTGAGAAAAGTGAGCTTGAAAATTGATCCAACGTTTGATCGCCTTTTGCAAGCGTGGAAAGTTCATTCATCGAGCGCGCAAACAATTAGGAAATGACACCAGTGTGCGTCTCGTTCGATCAATGCCATTTCCACGGCGATCCACAAAATATTTTGAGAACCCGGTGTGGAAATGTAGAAATGTCAAGATTTTGGATTCAAGATCTGGGATCTGCATAATGACTTGGTCGACTCCTGGTTTGAGCGTCTTTTCAATGGGAGACACGTCGATACAGTATACAGTACTGTACAGTATCCTATAAATGTGTAGTTTTTGGACGACTCAACCATGATTATTTATGGCGTGTAATTCTGTATTTGTATGATAAAAATGTCGAGATTTCAGATTCATCTGCACAACGATCTTTTCAATATCCGGTTTTCAATGTCTTGTTGAACAAGGGCGGTGAATTAGTCAGAGGAGAAAAATTGGGAGTGTGAATGAAAAGGACACTGATAGGACTAAAGGTAGGTTTTTATGTCAAAAATGAGAGAGAGAGAGAGAGAAAAGAAAGGGAAAATACAGTAGAGGGGAAAGAGACGTTTAAATAGGCTATGGAAATAGGCTATGAGGCGAATTAGATGTCAGGCATCACACGTCAGAGCGTGTGTGCAACTGAGCTTACAGTAAATGCAGGTCTGATCTGCTGCGCATCATCCAGATCAGTGCCAAATTTGACAGGAAGGTGTCAATCTTGACATGGATCATTAGAGCATGCAAGGCAGCAGATCACAGTCAAGATTCATTCTCGGTCGCACACAAGGCCTGACATCTTGCTTTTCCTAGCACACGCTCCTCCATATTAGTGTATAAAGACAGCAGCATGTGCTGCGGCTATGCGTGACGCTCATTAGCACTCACATTGCCCCTTTGTGTAGCATGACGCGCTGGTGGATGCAAATGTTCCCCAATGCAATGCATTGATTCCCATGATCGGACTTTTTGCACGGCCCGAGACTCCGGTCAGCTCGCCACACAGCTGAATGTCTGACCCTGAATCATCCATTCCCCTTTATTTAAGCTCGCCTTCCCTTGGTCTCTCTTTCTCTTCCCTCTCATCTTTCTTTTCCCCATTAAAGCCGTACTCCCGTCTTTTCTGTCTTGTTCACTATATTCACAGGAGGCAATGGAATCATATGATAATTTGTGTTGGTCATCATTGGATTTGTGACGATTCTTGAAAACGGTGCATGCCACGAAAATGGCCCGATCAACCTCTGGTTTTTTATTTTACCTTCAAAGAGAGACGCTGAATAGCCAAGTAGTGGCAAAGTTTGGAGATGATCGAATCATGATTTTATTGCGAAATGATTTTTGCAAAAACGCGCTACAGCCAAATTTTCAACAAATGTCGTGCTTCCGGACAAACCGCATGATCGACCTTTGGTTTTTTATTTTTTTCTGAAAAGAGAGGGGCAACGTCCACTACATGTAAAAGTTTTGTGGCGCTGCGATGAGTCCGGGGTGACGAAATATTTTTTTTCAAATTAAATAAGAAAAAAAAGGTGGGTCAGGTCAAAATGGATCTGGAGGGTCCACCGCTTTGAGAGGCTCAGGCCCAAACAGAAATCCAAATCCGTTTGGCGACCTACACGCCGGCGCTTTGAGAGTCATGTCATTGAATGCATTGATCCTCCTTTCTAACCAAATTTGCAATAAAAATCGGGAGTCGATCGAGCCGTTCTCTAGGAAAGAACAATTAAAGCCGGATTTTTGAAATTGGAGTTCCTGAATCAGTTTTGAACGTACGCTGGTGAAACTGGGTTTATCCGACAGCGAATCGAATTCTGCATCTATGGCTAGAGCAGCACGCCGTTCTTTGTCTTGTCCATTGCCGAGAAAAATGAAGCTGAAATGTTTGAATGGGCGTTGCAAGTGTGCAAATGTTGTGCATCGGCGTTGCCGGCAGGGACAAAATGACCCCCTTACGCGTCTCTTTCGATTTGTAAGGTTTAAACCTGCAGGTCGAGTAGCAACTTGACGCACCAGAGACAAAATTGTGAATTTATAGGGAAATGCCGATTTTCTCGTCGACGGCCCGATTGACCCCGGTTTTTACTCTTGTTCTGAAAAGAGAGAAGCCGAAATACCCTATGTCAAAGTGTCGTGCAACTGAGAGCTCTCGATGGCGCCCCATGTCGAAATGGAAAAACCATGATTTTCCACAGATTTTCCAAGGGGTAGATGATATGGATGGCCCCATTTTCGCCTGTTTTGGTCGTGTCTGGTGCCCTTTTTCTGATGACCGCATTTACACGCTCTGCACGCTCGCCTCATGATCCACCCTTTTATTTATTTACAGTATTTTGTTTGCGCTCTCCGTCCCTATTTTTACCTAATTTTTCTCTACTGTTCTTTTTTTTTTATTTCCCTTTATCGTTTCTTTGCGTTAGACCACTGCCCCGTGGTGAGTATTTGCATATTTCATTGACAAGGGATTATAACTAACTATCAAATAATGGTTTTTATCACGTATTTTAAAAGGGGATCGATTATAAAACCCGCCTTCCGGCACGCCCCATAACATAGAGTCACGGATTTTTAATCAGTGAAAACCAGGTCCTCGGATCGCCGCGACATTCAACCAAAAGCTAGAATGCATCCATTTACCGATGAAAATGCCATGAAACCCAGGATTCCATTGACTGGGATTCTTGTGTAAAATGCAATTTGCTTTATATTTTCGCTACAAGGCTATCTCGGCGAAGACTGGCCATAAATTCTCGAAACGCAGTTCACAAGAAAGAACACGATCTGTTGTGTACGTGATCATCAATGATCACTTCAAAAAACGAGTTTCAGACGGAATCGATGCGAACAGCCCGTTTGCGGGGCAACTTGGACGCGTGAAAACGCGTCAGACTTTAATTTAAAAGTGCTTTTTCAAGCCAAATTCATGCACCTGGCGCCGCTTTTGCTAGTGAACGCGTCAATGAGGCCCCAAGGACACGCTTCTGCTAGCCATTCGTCGGCAAAATTTATTCTAAAATCGCGAATTGCTTGCCAACCAGCAGGTCAACCTCACTCCTTTTTGCCATGTTTCGTGGTTTCTTCCTGCGCTGCCTCTTGTGTGCAAGTTTGGGGGAATTCTGGCAATCCTTTTTTTTTGATTTGATTATGGAGCTCTGAGATGACCATTTTTTGATTCGCGCTTGGCGCGCCTCCAGCGCTCTGCAGGTCATTAGATGCTTTGCCCCCCTATTTGTTAGTGAATCTGGAATAAAAATCATAGGTCAACTAGACCGTTGTCGAGCTCATCGCAATTAAAGATTTTGTTGAAAAAAGTGGATTTCTCTGCCATTTTTAACCATCCGTCGATAAAGCTGGTCTCATTCGATAGAGAATTAACAGATGCTTTCGATATTTTAAAAGCGCTGTATGTTGTTCAATCAGTTGCCGAGAACATCGAGGTTGAACTTTTTTGAAATGTTGAACGGCTTTCACGGGCATACAAAAGTCACGCATCAGGCACACAAACACTCTGGATATGACGTCCGACCCCGTCTGATTCGAACAATGCAAGTTTCATTGCGATCGAAGAAGAATTTGACCAAGACGTTCATATAATTGTCAAAATGTCTATATTTTGGATTCATCTGCACAACGACTGAACTAACCTCTGCTTTTTGCAATACCATGTTAAAAAAAAATACGCGACGAAATGGCCTAATGAAAAAATTTCGTTGCATCAAAGTACAATTTGGCAGGCCAGAACTTGAACTACGCAAATATCACTTTCTAGGCAAATCACCCGTTTGATCTTTTTTGTTTATGTTCTTTTTTTGGAGTTGGACAAGTTCACAAAGTGGGGGCGTAAATATGGAGCCAGCGGAACCTGTGCCTTAAATGGTCTGCTGGCGGGCTTTTTCCGCCGCCCCCTCTTCCATTTTTGATTTTTTTTTTTTTTTCCAAATGAACGCACGACTTTTACGAGCTCGCCCGGTGCTGCTGCGATCAAGCGCGCCTCGGCGTTGCTTGGCAACGTCGACCGAGCTGCCAAAGCGCGTTATTCCCAAGCTGGGCCGGTCTGTGACGCGTGTTGGCTTTGGTGCGTACCGCTTGCAGCAGCCGTCGCACGCCGCGGCGCTCCAGTATGCACTCGAGCAAGGGATCGATCTGATTGACACGGGCGCTAACTTTGAGCAAGGCACGTCCGAGCAGCTGATTGGCGAAACACTGAAAAACGTTGACCGCAAGGTACAAAAAAAACCGAAAAAAGAAAGAAAAGGGGGCAGGAGAGTGCTCAGGCGCGGTTTTGACCTTTTTTTTTTTTATATATTTTGTCTAGTCGGTGACGGTGGTGACCAAGGCCGGGTACCTGAACAAAAAGGACGTGGAGCGACTCGGCGGCGATTCTAGCGACTATATCCATGTGCAGGGCAACAGCTTCCATGGGATCTCGCCACGAGTGCTCGAGGACCAATTGCAGCAGTCACTTGCGCGACTGGGCACGGATTATGTGGATATTTTCATGATCAATGCACCCGAGAGGATGATCAAAGCGCATGGAAATGCGAATGTGTATCAGCAGATGCGCGCAAGCTTCCAATTCCTCGACACGATGGTGCAACAGGGCATGATTGGCGGCTATGGCGTGTGCTCCAACACACTTGCCCTCCCCGAGACCGCGGATCACCTGCGGTTGTCGTCGATCCTTGATGCGTGCGACAAATTGGATCATTTCGTCGCGGTGGAGATGCCATTCAACATGTACGAGACCAATGTGGTGGAAAATGCGGCGCTGATGGATACGATTGAGGACCACCAGCTGTTTGTGCTTGCGAATCGTCCGCTGAATGCAATCACGCCGCAGGGGATCCGCGGCTTGTACAACCATATGGTCGCACACCCGACAGACATGGCGGACCTGCGCGACGCGTTTGAACAGGTGGCGCAGCTTGAAATCGACATGATTTCCGAATTGGACGAAGAAAGCGAGATCGACGAGGGCGAATTGAGCAAAAAGCCAGTGCAGGCCAGTAAATCGTTTGTGTGGGGCCAGATTCTGTCTGAAAATCTGCAGAGGCTCGGGCAGCATCATTTCGCGACGCGGCATTATTTGGCGACGCAGGTGCAACCGTCTCTGGAGCGCGATCTTTTGGCATTTTGCGACTTTTATGCGTCGATCCCCGAGTACGTATCGTGGGCGGCGCAATACCGCGAGGCGATGGCGCGCCTGATAGATGCGCTCGTCAATTACAGCTACATGGACACGCTGAAAAAGAACAATGACCTGGATCGCGTCTTTGCGGCGCTCGTGCCCTGGGCCCACAATGCCGTGTCGTGCCATTCACCGCTCACGGTCAAGGCACTCCAAATGTATTTGGCTCAGGATGAGCTCGGGTGCGTCTTGACGGGCATGCGCCAGCAAGCTTACGTGGATGATGCACTACTGGCCATGAAGGAGCACAAGGAGACCCCGCTCTCGCCGGACCAATTGGCCGATTTGTCGCGCGTGCTGCTTTAGGCAGGTCAGGATAGAATAAAAAAAAACGTGAATTCATCAAACTTGCAGTTATGCCTTGCGTTTTGCTTTGTTGCCCGTGCCTCCTCCAAGTGAGAGAAAAAAAATAGAGTGGCGCCTGGCGACAAAAAAAAAAAAAAAAAAAAAAAAAAAAAACAGCTGACTCCCTCCCACTGCGTAAGCTCGTGCCATGTTGGCCCCATTCTCAATCAAAAAAAAAAGACCAATTGGACCAATGTGTGTATTTTATGAGATCCCGTTTGGCCTTTGCGATTTTTTTTTCTTTTCATGGACCGCGTGTCCCCCTGTTCAAAGCCCCTTGAATCCGTGAAGATCATCCGCCCCTCTCTCAGAGAAAAAAAAATTGGCGTATTTCCATCTGGGCTGAGCGTGCAAGGAGCGTGCAAGGAGCCCGACTCTTCCATGTTGGGCTTGTAGCAAGGGGAAGAGGGGGCCGCTGGCAAAGGGGATCAGGGTGAAACGGATGATGAAAGGGGGTTGCGTTCTTTTTACGTAGCAAGTGGAGAAAGAAAGCGATTCAGGGGGTGGGTCATGGATCGCCACGAGCGGTTCTCTTTCATGATCAAACACAAAAAAAAAAAAAAAAAAGGAGAAAGCAAGCCGGGGGCGCCCATGTTCTCTTTTTTTTGGCGGGCCCACCTTGCCAATGGCGCGCTGCTGCATTGCACGTACGCACGCACGCGTGCGCGCGCGCGCAAAAAAGCACGATCAGGCAGGCACAATTGCATTTCTCGTTTTGCGTTGATTTTAAAGAACGGCGGCGGGCCCAATAGATGCCTCCAATTGAGAGTGAATGGGGGAGGCGCTTCCAAGGATTGAAATGGGCGCATGACCTTGGAAAAAAAAAATAAGAGTGGGAGACCTTGGATTGGGCCGGGAAAGAAGAGTCGGAAAGGCAAGGAGGGGGGCCCCTCCGCCCACTTTGCGCGGTGCTTGGATCCCGCGTCGCGCGTGATTACGAAAAAAAAAAGTGCCGCGATGATGCTTGAATCACACCAATTGGCAACTGACGTGCTGGCAAGTAACCAGATAGCGCGCACGAGTGTGAGCGAAATCGTGTGTGTGTGCGCAAATCATGGATGCCAAAGTGGTCGTGATTTCCTATTCTTGTCGACCTGCATCCACTCCCCCCTCGTCGTCTTTTTTCTTTTTTTTTCTTTTTAGTGGGGGAGGGCCCGAATTGGCAAGCCTCATGATCCATTTTGGCATTATTTCCTTTGGGTCACTGGATACCCCTCTCAGGATGTATTTGTTGACAAAACAAGATGCATGATCCTAGAGAAAAGAGTTGCTGAGCTCGCGCGCCTCCTGAATTGCCTCGCTTGCCTCGGGCGAATGCTGGCCTGGCGGCAAAACAAGAATGATGATTACAACATATTAGCTATTTTATTAGTTTTCCTATGTTTTATGAGTGGAATGTACGTGCTAGATAGAAAGACAGCTAAACAAACAAAGAGAAACAGCGGGTAAAGGATATCAAATGTCAAACGGGGGGAAAAAAAGGAAGAAGGAAACAAAAACTGAATTGGTGCGAGAGAGGGCCCAAACACTGAGAGCAGATCAGTGTTGTGTGCGTAGCTTCTTGACAGGCTTTGCATCTGCTGGCAAATGTGGGATTTCTGGAAGGTCGGTGGGGATGGTTTGCTGCAAGGATCGCTTTTGGCCGCGCTGAGGCGGGATGGATGGCACGTGCGGGGGAACGGACGTGAGATCTTGCTTGTTGTTGGCGTGTTTGATGGTGAGTGGGGGTGGCAGCGGATAGGCCGATTGCCAAGGCTGTGCTGGAGGCGGGGTGTGATGCGACAATGGGTTGTATTTGATGTCTTCGTGGGGTGGGCTGTGCGGGTACGCAGGTGCGGGCGCTGGCGCGGCATTGGGATCCGATGGCGACGCGTGTTTCATGTACGATTTTCTAGACAGCGGATCATAATCAAAGGCATCCACGGCGGCCGATGACGATGTGCGTGGCGGCAATGACATGGTCGTAGGATGGCGATAGTCGTAGGGTGAATTCATCAAGTACAAATCGTCATGTGCAGGCGCCGATGTGGGCGCAATGGTCGATGTTGCAATGCCAGACGTCGTGTGCGGATGAATTGTGCTTGTGGGAGGCGGCATCAAGGGCGCAATGGTCCCAGGGACTGGGCTGCAGCTGCCACTCGGCAGGTCGGCGCTTTCCGAAGGATTGCCACGCAAAATATCTAGAAAAAAGAAAAAAGCGCATGATGAGACGCGTGCGCCCAATTTTTTTTGTAGTCGCTTTACTCGTGAATGAATCTTGATGGTCCAAAGTCTCATGTGTGTCCGAGGTGGGGCGGTCCCATGTTGGCATGCTAAACGCATAAGGGTCGTGCTTGTAAGGAAGGGATGGTGGGATGCGCGAGGGCACGACCATTGTGGTCAGATGATTGGCGTGTGCTGAGCCTGATGTGGAGGGAGGCAGCAGAGTGGAAGAGGGCATGTTGGTGCCAGGAATGGTCGAGGGGCACAAGTAGATGGATGGGTCATCTGTAAACAATGGATACAACAAATCCTCAATCTTGAATTTGGCAGCCAAGTCCTTGGCGCGCTCAAAAGTAATCCTACAAACAGATAAAAGAACAAAAAAAAAAAAAATGAGCTACGTGCATCATTGTCGTGGACCCCGAATTGGCTGAAAAAAAAATATCAATTTAAAAAAAAAGGACTCACCAGACGCCCTTGAGATGCATGGCGCCCACCTTGACGACGACGCGCCCCTTTTCATTCTTGAGAATGCCATCACGTTTGCCTCTGGACATGCCCACGACATTGAGCAATTTGGTGCCATTGATCATGTCGTTGTCTTGTGCCATTTTGAAAAAATAAAAAATAAAAAAATGAGCAATCCGGAGTGATGCGCGAGAGGGCAAATTTGCCTTTTATAGAGCAAGGCCGCCGGTTACTCTTGGAATTGACCCTTTTTTTTTTTTACCTTGACGTCTAGCTACACAAACAGATTTGGCGTCCACTTGATAGCACACGGTGTTTTCGTCCTCCCACACGGTTGTTGTCAGCTTGGGACGCTGCATCGGGGACGTCAATGGGAAGCAGCTAGACGACGAGCGCACGGTGTGATGCATTGGCGGCGCATTGGTCCATGGAAGCGCCGATGACGACCATCCGAGGACAGAGCTTGAGCTGGACGTTGACATGGACGTCGTTGTCGACGGATGCGCCAGCGACGAATGCGACAGCGCCGACACATTGCTTGTCGCCGTGCTTGGCAGCGATTTCGCCGATGGGGGCGGCATTGGATGCGACATGTATGATCGTGCGTCCGAAAAAGCACTATTGCTGCTGTTGCTGGGCCGATACGAAGGATAATACGGTGTGTGATCCGAATGTTGCATCATATATGAAGACGAAGAGTAGAGCGAACTTGGGTAGAGGCCTTCCATGTGTGTATCTATCGCATAAAAAAAGAAAATCAGTCGCCGATTCTGCATAAACCGCGATTCAAAGGACGAACCCAAAAAAAAGGCTTATAGAGTGGTGGGAAACAAGGGGGCGAATGGATCAAAAAGAGAAAAAGAAAAATGCAATGGTATCCAACAAGAAAGAGAATGAGCAAGTGAAAGACGAAAAAAAATAAGAGAGAGAGAGAGAGAAAAGTGCCAAAAAAGATTGTGTGCCTTTTTAATATAGCTGTCTCCGACGGGGGGGGGAGGCGAGATCAAGTGGTGGGCTGTGTGAAAGCCCTCGCCCCCAAAACAAGGCACCTGAGCCCAAAAGATCAATGGCAGCAGGATTGACAGAGATGTTGGAAAAAAAATTGGTGGCGTGAATCTAGGGAGATGTTTGCTCTCTTTCCTCTCCCCCCCCCCTTGTCGACTCTATCTTTTTGGCCGCCCATCCACGACGCCTCCTATGGCCTCCTCCCCCCCTTTTTTTTTTTGTCTTTTTTCTCTCTCTCTTTTTTCCCCCTGTCTCCGTTGGTTTTGCTTGCTTTTCCCCCTGTTTTTTTTTTACTAACCTGTGAGATACAAAAATTGGAATTGTTTACTCTATGTTGTTTGTTGATATGTTTTGAGTTTTGCTGCACTCTTGTGAGGGTGGAACGATAGCCTTTTTTAAGGTTTCCTGTTCCTTGACCTGCATTTTAGCTTGTCCAGCGGGCGGAAAAGCATCTCTCTTTATTTTATTTTTTTTGGGACGCCCACCTTCCATGCGACGACGCGTCGACAAAAGAGGATATCACACCACATCCCCGGTCAATGAAAAAAAAAAAGAGAAATTCAACGGCCGTTTCGCCTAATTGGCATGGGAAGCATGGGCATTGGGATGGCTTGTCCCCTTAACCATGTTCATGTTAAAATCACAACTAAAATAATGACTCGATTTTATTTACAAAAGGGCACGCCCGAGGAGCAGAATGACAGAGAGATCGACGGCCCATTTTTGGGCGCCAGTGCCATTTCATATAAACAAGGCTGAAATATATCCTTTTATCGCATAAACGAAGCACAAGCACGCGCGCCGCAACCGAGACGACAGGAAAACTCGCTCGTTCGTCGCGTCCTCTCAGCAAATGCGTTTGTGTAACCAGCAAAAGGTCGTGTTTTTTATTTTCGCTCTTTCATTTCGAACCAAAAAGGGGGCAAAAAGATAAAAAACACGCGATTTTCTTCGCCAAAAATTGCCCAATTCTCTCAGCCTGACCTGCTGCTGCAATGAAGATTTCGTGTGTGGAGAAAACAAGGAGAGGTGGGGGGACACAGATAAAAAAAAAAAAAAGAGTGGCGGATCATTGCAAAGCAAAAGCGTGAGAGCCCCCATCCACCTCGAGAGAGAGAGAGACCACTCAGGGACGAGCGTGCGGCGATAAAGAAGGGGGAGCAAGCGCGAGCTAAGACCATCCATGGAAGGCCCAATCAGAAAAAAAGGCACTTATGCATGCTCATGCATGCAGTTTGAAAATAGAACGAAAAAAGTGAAGCATGACCTAATTGTCATTTCTGGAGCTCACCTGGCCCTCTCCAATCGCGCGATCAGCTGCAAAAATTGAGGGGGTGACGACGCGACGCAAGGAGCTTTTTGCGTGGGGGGGATAACTATGCCTTTCATTGTTTGTGTGCGCAACAAAAAAATAAGGATGTCGAGGCACTTTTTGTTTACAAAATCGCGCCCTGGTGGAATTGAACGAGGTGTTGGTGTCATGCGCGTCGCTCCATCTGCATGACCCAATCGGTATCACATTGATGCGGTTGCACAAGAAAAAAAGTGATTCATGCTACGTTGCCTTTTGCATGATGATTGGTGGAGCGGCGGAAAGCCTTGCCTTGCCCTGATTTTTTTTTTTGACTTGCCATGTTTGTGGTTCCACTGCATTGAAGGTAGGCCGACCCTCGACATGGCCCATCAAGAAGGAAATGCTTTTTATGGTGACATTGTATTCTTTTTGCTGTATTTTCTTTTAGCCACTCCCCTTGAAACGTCTCCATCCTTGGCTATGGATCCGCGTCCTCCCCCCTGCCCACTCGCCCTCTCCCGCGCGCCTCCGTTTTTGATGGTGCTTCCAATGAGATGAACTTTATTTCCCCTTTCTAACCTCACAATTCACGGATTTTCTTTTTGGGCTTGGGCAAACAAAGAAAAAAAAACAGAGCAAGCCCAAGGCTACGACGTCATCCAGGGGGGGCAAGGGGGCGGACAAGGGAGAGAGAGAGAGAGAACAAAACGAGTCGAGCACTAGGCGTTTTCGCCTTGTTCTTGCTTGTCACCCTCATCGTCCGAGACCGCATCGCCTGCGCGCGCGCGGATGTGGTTGAGCATCTTGTGGCCATACTTCCAAACGATATAGTCGGGCAATTCCACATCTAGCGCATGCCAAAAAAAAAAAAAAAAAAAAAAAAAAAAGAGGGTGAGATTGTGCTCAGTAGAAAAAAAAACATCAAACTTTGTCACTTGACGCGCTCCCCTGCTTTGTGTCCACTTTTTTCACACACACACACCCACTGTATCCTCTCTCTTCATTGTACCACACTTGCCTGCAGTCTCACAAACGCAGCCAAATCGGGTGTCGCCGAAAGGATTGTTTTCATCGGCCATTGGTGTCCAATTGACAACATGCTACATGGAAGAAATCGCATGAATTTCTTTTGCCTTCGAAACAAGGCTCTTGGCAACAGCCCACGTCCCCCCCCCTCCGCAACCTCCTTACATTGTGCACCCAAGTACGCTTGGCGTCACTGTCCAGTTTATCCACCGTGTGCGTTGATTGCGCAATGCTTACACCCACCACTTTGCTTTGAATCGCGTCGTCTATGAATCAAAAAAAAAAAAAAAGGTCAGCGCGTCCTTCGGGGTGGCCAACAAAAAGGAAAAAATTGAAAAAAAAGAGCACGCCATCGCCCAAATCCAAATTTGCCTCCCTGATTGCACTTACAATGATGTTTTACCAGCTCGATAAAGCAACCTCCACCCCACCCAAGCGCCATGACGCCAATCTTGGCGGCGGGTGCATCCCTGGAAACCACAAAAATAATAAAAAAGATGAATTTCATGCATCTGCCACGACGCGCTTCATGTATCGGCGCTCTGACACTCGTCAAGGGGGTTAAAAAAGTGCGGGGGGCAGCGATGCTTGCTTTGCTTACTTGATGTACTGCTCAAACACGCACAGGCAGTGCTTTTCAGGGCTTTCATTTTCTAAAATGGGTAACAAAAATCATGCAATTTTTGTCAATGGCGTCATGTTTTCTTTTTTTTTCCCTCGCATACCAATGCATCAAATCATGCACGTAAATCAATCACAATGCCCCTTTTTAGTCAATTCTTACCAGGAACATCATGATAAGCTCGGGTCCCATTAGGCCCCTTGGCGGGCGGCTCATGCTTTTTTTTTAAAAAAAAAAAAAAAAATGGGGTGAGATGGCTCATGCACGCAATCCGTGAAGCTGGGGACCACTTACGTGCGATGCATTGTCGTACCAAAGTGTGCCGTTGGGATTGAAAATGATGATTTCATAGCCGTGCTCCTTTGCTTCGCGCGCCGTCTCAAGCATCGAGCCCACCTGCAGCCGAAAAAAAAGGTAAATCGCAGCGCTTTGCCAAAGTCGTCGTTTACATTGATATTGTCCTCGCACAACACGCGTCGGTTCCATTGGCCAATTCTAAAACGCCGTGAGCAAAACTAGTAATGCACGACCTCGTTGTCTTTTTTTTTTTTTTTTTTTTTTTTTTTTTTTTTACCTCGTGCCAAGGCCAGGAATGAAAAGCATGAGCTTGTCCTTGGTCGTCAATGCATTTGGCCTGTAAAAGGAGATGAATTAGCCACCACAGCACATGCGGAAAACGCCAAACAAGACGCTTACGTCATGTATACAAAGGTGTGCGGCTCGTTTTTGGCGGGATCAGCAGTTTTTGGGACAATCGCCTTTACAAAATTCAATGGTGCCTCCTGCAGCCGCTGTTCGACCACGTCGCCCAAGAGATCTACCCAAGAGCAACAGCACGTGAGTTGTCACGACTTTTGTAACGAGCAAAAAAAAACGCGCTTTTTTACCGATAAAAACGCGATAACGCGCCTCGTTGTAAACCTGGTCCTTTTTCAAATAGTCAAACTCGTATGACACGTCTACGGGGCCGTGGTCAGTCAAAAACCTCGTGTTTGCGCGATGGGTGTACCTCGCTCCTTGTGCCGCACCGCGCCGTCGTCCCGGATATGATAGCCAAATTCGTCCAAAGTCGTGGGAATAGGCTCCCGCTTCTTTTTATCTTGCTCACTTGCTTTTCTTTTCCCTCGGATCATCGTGCTCACAAAAGTAAAAAAAAAAAGGGGGGGAAAGAAAAATGTCAAAGGACGCCGTCAATTAAAAGGCCGAATGGGCTGTTTCATGGCCATTTGGGCGAGATTTCTTTTTTTTTTTTATTCAATGCAAAAAAGTTGGATGTGGTGGGGGGGGGGAATTGAAAAAGGAAAAAAATGTTCATGCAATGCTTAAAAATGGGACCTAATCGGTGTCTTGGTCGTCGTTTTCGTCGTTTTCGTCGCTGGAGCCTTGGTCGTCTTGCACGACGCGTCGTACCGCGGCCTTGTCATGCCGTTTCCGCTCAGTCGTCTTGCGCTTCTGCGACTCGAGCAAGCGCTTCATCTCACGGCCGCGCTTGGAGCCGAAATGCTTCTCCCAGTCGCTTTTCACGTGTTTGTACAAGGCGAGCGTGAAACGCGCGTCTTCCACAGACGAATGGCTTCCCGACTGAATCGGCATCTTGAGCACGCTCTTCACAAGCATCTTGAGACTGGGTGGGCGCCCCTTGGATAAGTCACGGAACGCCTTGTATTTTTGCGTGTCTCGAATCAGTAGCTTGGGATGCACCAGCATCAGCGCCTTGAGATCATTGTGCACCGCGTGCCCAATCAAAATCCGGTCTTGGATCAGAGCAGCCACCGTCTCTTGCGCCTCCTTGAATGGCATGGCTGCACAAAAAAAAAAAAAAAAAAAGGGGGGTGAATGAGCCCATTTTTCCGCTCCCATTTCCAACGAAAATTCGCTTACCAGCCTTCAAAAGCGCAGGCGTCACGCCACTGACGTGCGTACGATAATCGGTGACAGTCTCTTGCGGTTGAACAAACGTATCCAGTAGCACGGCACCATTGTAATTCACGAGACTGACGCGGGCCAATGCAGACTCTTCACCGCCAGGGCCAACACCCACCATTTCACAATCAATGGCAACGAATTTGCCAGCACTATGTAAATCCCAGTGAGCCCCAGACACGTCCAAATACAATAAAAAAACGCGCTTCTTACGCCGTCTTTTTGCCCTTGAGCGCGTCCATCTGCGCAACAAGCTCCGTTTTGCGCTTTTCGCTCTGATTCGCCTCCTTGTCCTTGCTCGTTGGCAGCCCATACGCGCTGGCGTACGCATCATCGTCAACGTCGAACCAGAGGTCGTCTTTTTTGGGTATCGCCTTGCTGCTCTCAACAGTCGTCCTGGAAAATCTCCCAAAAACGTGAGAAACATTTGCTTTTTCAACCATTGCTACCTTACGTCTTGGCTACTTTGACCTTGCGCCCGTCCTTGTCGTCCTTGCTGTCCTTACTAAACCTCTTGCGCTTCACACTGGTCGTGGTCTGCGTCGCTTTGATAGTCTAACCTCACATAAAACAAGAAAACGTCAATAAATACACCTCTCCATGGATCGTGCAAACACAAAACGTACAGGTAGCAGCTTTTTCCAATTGGACGAAGGCTGGGGTGCTGCCGCCTTTTTGTTTTTGCTCTTCATGAGGTGCGTATCAGGATCAAAAAAAAAAAGTCGAGGAAAAAGAGGCAATGCAAACGAAAAAAGCCGCCTTGCCCAGTCTTTTTACCACAGACTCCGCCTAGCCCGACCATCTGCTTCTCTCTCAGGGCCCTATTTCCATGGATCAAAAACACATGCATGTCCTTGCCACCAAGGGGTCCGAAATCGCATTCTAATCGCCATCCATGCATCCCGGCCACCCATCTGATCAATTGACACGCCCACAGCTCACATTGCGCACGGGAAAAAAAGCTGGAAGCACGGCCCAAAATGCCAAAAACAGAGAAAGGTGGAGAAAAACCATCTGGAAATCTCTCTTGCCTTTACAAAAATGACGCCAATCGCTCGACTCTCGCCATCCACATCTCGCAATGGACCAATTTGCCCTGAAAAGCCAACCCTCGGATCGTGCTGCTCACCGACAATGTCGACCTTGGCCTGAATCTGGCACAAACAAAAAAGATTTGCATTGCGCACCCTCTACTGACAAAAATCGTGCATCCGACGCCATCCCGGTCCATCCAGATGCCTCAACAGCCATCTCAATCGCACGCAGTATCCACTGTCTACAACGTGCACAGCGAAAAAAAAATTAAAAAAAAAAAATTAAAAAAAAAAAAAGGAAACCGGGAAAAAATGCAAAAAAACTTCCCACACGGGGAATCGAACCCCGGCCACGTCGGTGAAAGCGACGGATCCTTACCACTGGACCATGTAGGACGATGATGACAAATTCCACTCATGATACATCAGGTACAAATTGCGATTTTTCAAAAAAGAGAAAAATGGCCTAAAAACGCGCATTTTTAGCTTCAGTATAATTTTACTTGCAATTGACGCGTCTCATGTGATTCTCCGTGCGATTAGACGCGTACAGACGCGTCCACGCATTCATTTGTGCCGTGGAAATCGCGCAATTCCTGATTTGGACGTGTCGCGCGCTGCTCCTTGTGCATCCAGCTCCATGCTAAACATGGAAATGCGAACAATTCAATGCGTCTGTACAAACCTTCTGAAATAAGTGCCGGGAGAGCCGTGCTCATTGTTCCTGTGCTGAGTTTGAGAAGGATGTGCCTCAAACACGCGACCAAAGCGCATTGGCATGACGTGACCGCACGTGTCTTGTTGGTGACATATCTTGATATGCAATCCTGCGCGAGAGGTGCGTCATTTGGGCAGTGGCGACTGGTTACACCGTCCAATGGCTACCTTTTTTTTTCAAAAAGAGAAAAGAAGGGATTGGTCAATAATGATTAGCGCACCAGCGGCGTCTCTCTCTTGCTTGGAACAAAAAGACAATGAAATCAATCTTTGAATGACTGAGCCAATGAATCCTTTGGGATTCACGCAAAAAAAAAAAAAAAAAAAAAAAAATCGAAAGACGCATTGGTTTTTTTTTTTTTTTTTGAGAATTTGACTTGTATGGTCTGCGCATCATTTCTTTGAGCGAAAGAGACAATGAAACCACTGATGGCTAATATAAAAGAATGAGCACTGATATTTTTTTTTTTTTTTTTGCTCTTTCATCTCTCTATCTTTCCTTTTTTCTTTGACGATCCTGTTGAACTCGTCATTTTTTTATTTCCCATCGTCACTGCTTCTCTCTTTGCTAAACATGAACTCTCAAGTGGGCCCTGTTGTGCGCGACCGTGTTATTGATCGCATGGATGACGCGTTTCTGCCGACGGATCTTGTCACTCCAGATTTCGTTACGTTCCTTTTGACTAATCAAGACGCCACCCTGGACGATCATCAGCGACTGATGAATGATCACTGTTTGGTCAATGATGAAGAGTTGGTGCGCACCTTGGGCCTTCTCCCGGCACCCGAGCAAGTGCAAGCGGGCATGGCGATGTATTACATACGAAGTTGGACAATCACCAATCAAGTTTCTCAAGTGATCACTGCCCGCCTCAGTGAGAAGGTGGAAATCGAGGAGGTGGAGGATTGGATCGATCATACCTTTGTGACCGATGACAATCATGCACAGCACGTCAGGCAAGTATTTTTTTTTTGACCATGACCGAGTGTGCTCATTGTTTTTTTTTCTCTTGTGCAGGTACGTGGGCATGGTTACCGGTCCCAATACCCCCCTGAATCGAGTTGATGAAGATGCGCAAAATCGAGGTGGTTTGATGGGCCATTTTTTGAATGTCATCGCAAATCTGGCGCCGGGTGATGCTCAAGGTGTGCAATTCAACGTGTACGTTCTTCCCATCGCGGTGCAATACACTGGGGCCAACCAGCATCAGATTGACGCGTACGAGCAAGCCACCATCGCATACTTTGGCTTGAACAAATTGTTGAACCGGCAGCCTGGCGGGTTCATGCAATATTACGCGCCGTCGGCAGAGGAGGTTCATGCGCACCGAGGTCTTTATCCGACGCAACTGCACAGATACATCCTCTCCCATTCTCGCGGTGTTCCTGACGGCGTCATCAGTCGATTGGCCCTCTGGAATCAAAACTTGCGCAACACCATGGATGATGATGCCGAGATTTTCCATCTGATGGATGGCATTCAACGACAGCAAGGCACCAACTACCTGGATATGGCTTTCGACCAAGCTGTTCCTTCTTTCACGGTGGTGGACCGCGTTCTCGTTTGCGCTATTGCCGATGCAATCCCCATTGAAGGCGTCCGGACCGCGACACCCTTCTTTACCCATGGTTCGCGCGCTGGACACGTGGCTACGGACTCATTTAATCGGGCGTTCAACAATTTCCATGACGACGATGATCCATCTCCCTACCTGAACGAAGACAACATGGAATCCACGTATCGTGAACCGCGTTCTGTTGTTCCGTTTCTGGACCTGCATCCTTGGCCCTCAACACAGATGCGCCCAGACCTCGCCCTTGCTCAAATCACGACATACCTGCAGGCCGTGCAGCCCCTGGTCACAGTGACACTTTCCAAGCACGTCGCGTCGGCAGCCATGGCCAATTTCTTGCACACAACTGGCATGCCCATCAACGACACCATGTTGGATGCCGCTGGCTTGCCATTTGTCTCGTACTATCCGGGCCAGGCGTGGGTAAACAATGCCGCTTTGCAAGATCTGCCCACTGATTATGTGACGATTGTGGTGCCTCACATTCATCCTGGCTATACAAAGTACGGCGTGTTTACGGACGCGTTTTATCGCATCCTGGACTTGACATGGAAGATCACTTGCCTCATCTGCGAGATCGCCGTCACCGTTTGTCGCCAGCTTGAAGATAGTGAGCTGATTGCCAACGTCAACAATGAGGCTATTTGCAAGATGATCATGTTAGAAGTGGATCCCAAGTCGAACCTTCCCATGGACCCGCGCCTGGAAGCGGCGTATGCAGCCTTGGTGGAAGCAAAGCTTGAGCACAAAGCGCATCTGCACCAGCGTCTGATGCGCCAGGCACCACACCCGCCAATGGTTGATACGCGCTCCCATCAAATGGCAGCCGTGAGCCGCGTCGAGCATGCCCCTGTCGCCCAAGGTTTACCTGGAAGCCCTGTTCGTGAAGCGCAAATCAACATGCTATGGAAGATGAATCTGGCACAGCTGCACATCCATTTGGGCCGCGATCAGCAGCAGCAGTGGCTAAACTGGGCACGTCAACTTGCCACCAATACCAACATGTACATGAGGTAATGCAATTTGACACATTCATTCGCCAGAATCTGATCGTTTTTTATTATTTAGTTCGATGCGTCTGGCAGGCATGGCCAATGAACGATTCCCGGCCATGCATTTGCTGCGACAATTCCGGCCGGATGGGTATGATGAAGACGACGATTCGTGGATGGACATCCCAGAAGAGGTGGTTGCTGCATGGGGGCGATGGTCACGCGCTATAGCGTCCCGTTTGGCCGACGACCACTACTCGCACGAAAATCAACTGGCTCGCGGTGTCCTAAGTACACAATTGGCTCATCCCGAGACATTCGATCAATTGGCGTATCAACCCATGACGGTGATGGAGAACCGCGTCGTCCACGTCAGAACAAGCGGTCGCACAAGGTTGTATTGGCTGGAAAATGACGACACGCATCGCCCGCTGGAAGTGGTATTCCCGAAAAACGCCATGCCTGTCGCCCAGTATCCCACTCAAACCGGATTTGGGCGAAATTTCCGCCTGAGATTCTACGAGAATGGCATTGGTGTCGACAATCCTGTTACTGGCCATCCTGTGCTGCTAAACAACGACCCTGTGCTGCTGGACCTTGGCCGCCTTGGTGGAGGGCCAGATGGGCATCATGTTCTCCGCATGTGGGAATCGGAATGGCGGCGCATACAGCAACAGCAGATTCAAGAACAAGGCCATTTGGAGTCCGTTGCCGTTGCACCTCAACCTCCTGGTGCCATTGAGCCTGCGATTGTGCCAGTACGTCCCGATGTTGCCTTGCCGGAGCCGGCGGTGGCGGCCCCAGATCCCATGCAAGTCGATTACCCACCATTTGAAGAGATTCCGCCCAATCAGCGTCGCCACATCTTTCGAACGCGAACAAGCCAGGCCACCAAGGACGCATTCGGCACGATCCATGACACAGATGCCATTGGCTTGCTCCGCTTGTATCTGGATACCCATCATCAGCATGGAGGCGTTGTCAATACTGCCGGTGCCGATTTGGTGGATTATTTGCAGCAACATGGGTATCAGTCTGTGCCGCTTTTTCACCAATTCCGAGCCTTTTGCACTGCGAGCCACCAGAATCATCCTTGCTACCGCCATTGGATCGATTTGCTGGACCGCTTGCCGAGAACTGGCAACGACATCAGAGTCTGCATCGAATACCTGCGGGAAGATATCCAGATTGGACAACACCGCTATACTGTTGGGCCTGGTGTGCAACGAGGTTGTCTTACGATCAGCTTTGGTGAACCTATCGCAGGTCGCGAACGACTGCCGTAGCAGTTTTCTTCCCCCTCTTCAATTTTTTACGCCCTTTTGTCCCGTGCACATTATCCCTCCTCTCTTTTTTTTTTTTTTTGTTTGCTGACACCCATGATGACCACAGCCAATGCTATTTTTTTTTTTTTTACATCTTTTAATTTCTCTTCCCCCCCCCTTTTTTTCCTATCCCATGGCCACGCTCCATCATTACTGTTTCTTTTTTACCCAACCCCTCTCTTTCATCCATGTTTGTTGATCCCCTTTATGACCATTTCCAATGTTATTTTTACATATCTGATGTTTTTCCATTCACAAATTGCAGCTAGGTCCTTATTTTACGTTTTTTTTTCTTTTAATAAACGGATGCTGTTTAAATCTCATGCTGTACCCTCTTCCTCGCAGATGTCATCGATTACAGGACCTGTGCCAAGTTGGCCAGAGAGAGCCGGAAGAATCTCAAAAAGAACTGAACACGGAACCCCCAAAGAGTTGCGTAACCAAAGCACGATTTTTACCTGTTAATTATGATTTTACACATCGGCTATCAGCAAAAAAGAGCGTGTTTTTCAGACTTTGCCGGCCTGCTGTGCCTCCAGAATTTTTTTACAGCTTACTTGCACGCCAATGAAGTCTGTGTCACTGGCCTAGGGGTCCTTAATAATCAAGGTGTTCACGATCTGATTACGAAAAAAAAATCGATATGCTTAACGATCGATCAGGCCCCCTGATCGATAAGATCGATACTGTAGTGATCGTTAAGATCGTAAGAGATCAAAATATCGACAATTTTTCTTGTCAATCTGTCGCGATACAGCCTTGGTTCTCGTAGATCAACGCGTCAGCAAGGCCAGCGACGCGTGTAGCGCGGCGATGGACGCGCTTAGACGCGCATTTATTTTTTAAAAAAAAAAAAAAGAGAAACGACAAAAAATGACTTAAAAGAATCAAGATCAAAAAAAAGATATGAAGACTATTATTATTACATGATGTGCAGAAAACAAGACACCCGCTTTGCCCAAACACGGCTACAAGTCAAGATTACCGTGAATACCATCATCCTGCGCCACGTGCACACCTTATCCATTGTACGTTTAGCGATTGCGTCTCTCCTTTGTTTACGCGCAATCGCGTGCACGCCCTTTTTGTCGAAAGCCTGTGTTACATTCTTGTCAGTTGTCAACAAAACGTCCTTTTTCCCATCTACTCTGCCTAATTTGTCTTCACTGCTTTGCCAATTCTGTCAACCTGTGCCCTGCCATTTTCGTACTTGCATTTTCTCATCTGCTTATCCATTTTTTGTCTTTACCGTGCGCCTGTTAATCTCGTTTGGTCGATGTTGGAAGGAAAAAAGTATAAATATGACTCAACTCGCGCCCATTGCCTCGCTTTTTCTTCCAACAGCGACATCTCACTTGCTCTGGCACTCAAGTCTCTCTCCCTTGGCCATTGACCTCTCTCTGTTTGTCATTTTTTATTCTATATTTTCAATTAAATCACTATGGTTGGCTTCTTGCTTGGCTATTTCTCAATCTTTGATCCCGAGTCGATGGAGCCCGTGGTGAGGCCCGTCAACGTGTCCTTCCAAGAGGACTTTGTGGGCAGGCGCCCCGTGACACAATCTTTCGATCTTTCGATTTTTTTATCAGATCGAAAGATCGACAGCCCTTCTTATTGATCTTTCGATCTTCGATTTTTCGATCAGATCGAAAGTTCGAAAGATCGCTCGACTCCCACTTACAGTATCGATCTTAAGTTCTTAACAATCACTATTGATCGATTTTGACGAATCTCTTAACGATTCGATCGATCTCGATCTTTCAAAAAAAATCGATCGGATCGAATCGATACAGTAAGGATCCCTAGCACCCTACCTACCGTAGCTCGTCACGGCATACAGTAAACTAGGTAGAACTGTAGCCCAGTGTTGTTCAAGGCGAACCCGCCCAATCTTTTTGGGCTCAAAAATTCTAAAAAAAATCATATTTATACTATTTTGCATTCATCTGTCCATCTGCATAGTCGATCCCGCTCAAAAATAGCTGCATCGATTTCAACGCGAAATTTGCAACAAAAAAGCTTAAAACCCCAAAGCGCTACGACCACTTTTTAAAAATTCAGGGGTCACTCAGGGGTCACACATTTCAATCTCAGAAAATGCCAAATTTGAAAAATTTCGAACTCAGAGTGATCAATGCATCTCAAATAGGTAACTCCGACTATTTGTTTTTGACACACAAGATGGCAGGTCACCCGAAGAAGTTAAGAAAAAACCGGAAAGAGTGACGCATGAACGGCGACCGCCTGACAAAGGTGCCTACTTTGGTCAAGATTTTTTTGCAAAATTTAAGGTTTAACACTTCCAAATTAAGGTGCGTGGATTGCATCATGGATTTTTTGTATTATACAGTACTGTAGTATTTTGTATTTTTTATTTTGCATAGAACTGTATTTTTGCGTGCTGAGTGGTGGGCTGCAGCTGTCATGTTTCTCCTCGCTGCCATGGCGGTCCACTGGTGCGCGACCCCGTCGAGCACCACCTGTCGCCCCCGCGTCGTTGTCCTTGTCGTTGCTGGGCGCCACACGCCCCCACCACGCGCACCACCACGAGTACACCTCGCCAATTGCAAATTATTGCTCTTGCCCGACATGATGGATTCAAACCGCAAGCGTGCGTTTATTGGTCACCAGGGAAGGCCACAAAAAGTAAGGGAAAGAAAAGAGAGGATAAATGAGAGAGAATGAGAGAGATGTTGATGAGTATGGGGAAAAAGAAAAGGGACTATGGAAACTATATATGGCACTTTTTTTATACCGGTATCTTGCACTTGTCGTTGGCTTGCGGGGCAATAAGTCTGACATGTCTTGACGCAAGAGTGTCCACTTGGCATGTGGGGTGCGCCCACTGCAAGTCGACGTGTGGCGAAAGAAAAATAAAACGACTCCTTTGGGTTTTGGTGTTGAGACAAATAAACGCCAAGAGAATGGTTCAAGAGGCTATGACGTTTTGTGGATTGGATGTGTGGTTTGATGAAGAGGCAAGTAACGTCAATGTGCGCGCGTTGAAAGGTCGAGACCGTGAAAACAAAAGCGAGTGCCAGGGTTTGCACGGGTGATGATGGGGTGATGGGGTGATTTTGCTGAAACGCGCCGACGACGCCAAAATTTGGCAAAGTTGGCAGAGAGTGGGAGCGAGAGTGCGGGGGTTTGCGCACGCCGACTAGGTGGCGTTGTGGGCGTGCATTCGAAAATGAGGTGATTCTTTTTTGTTTTCACACTGAAACGGGATACTTGTCAGTGTGAGAGTGATCCAATACCGAACGTGCCTTGGCGCTGCGCGCCGAATGTACAGTACGACGTACAGTTCTATGTGCTTGTTGATGAAAGGCGATCTTAAGGTTGCATGGAGATTGAGAGAGTGAGGGATGGATTTTGCATAAAAAAGACGCGTCACGTCGGTCCTTGAATCCTGCGTTGACGCGTCACTTGCTAGGCATGGAGGCTGCTGTGGGTCACGGCTATGCTTGCTGCGCCAGCCTGGGCCGTGACAGCAGCCTGGGGAAATGACCGATGTAAAAAATTAAAACCCGATCTAGCGCACCGCTCCAAGCCATCCCATTAGGTGCTTTGTCCCCCTGTTTGTTAGTAAAATTGCTCATTAAAAATCGGGGTCGACTACAGTAGTACTGTAGCAGAAGACCGCGCTGTCGAGCAAATCGCGATCAAAGATTTTATGATAATGAAAAAGGCAAAAATTAATTTTCTCTGCGAGTTTTACAGTATTTTTACTGTATCATCATATCCATCAATAAAGCTGATCTCATTCGATAGAGATACAAGAGGTGCTTTCGACAAGTTACTGTAAAAGCACCGAGTGTTGTCCAATCAGGTGCCGAGAACTTCGAGGCTGAAAATTTTTAAGATGTTTGAACGGCTTTCATCACAAGCGTACAAATTTATACTGTAGGTCATGCATCGGACGAACAAATATTCCAGAAATGACGTCCAAGCGTGTCTCTTTCGAATGATGATGATGCCAGCAGTTATTCACTCCGATCCACGCAAAAACGCAATACAGTATCATCGATTGATCGATATTTTGGATTCATCTGCAGAACGACTTAATGGACCTCTGGTTTTCAACACCACCATGTTAAGAACGTCGCGACGAAATTGCCTAATGAAACAGTTTTGGGGGCGATCCATTCGTGCTTCTTTGTAGAGTTTAAGATTGCACTTGTGAAAATCAGCATTTTTTTTGTGATTTCACTACGGTGCAGTAGTAGTACAACCGTCTTCTGATTGACCTCCTCTAGATTTAAAGCGCTTTTTTTAAAGGAAGGTGCGTTCTTACAGTACTACTTACTACAGTATACAGTACCAGTCACCATCGTCGCAGTGGTTCTGTGCCTGTCAAAATTGGGCCCCTTGTAATACGGAGCATACCACTAAACCAACATGCCAAAAGATGAACAACAATTCAAGAAGATACTCAAGAATATTCGTTAATTTTTTTTGAAAAAATTATAAAGACATGGAAACATGATTGACATTGTACGTGATGTGCGTGCGCTTTGCTGTTGTGTCTGCTCCGGACTTGCGTGTTTTGCGGCCAGATTTCAGAGGTCGAGTTTGGCCGCCGTGCGCGGGGTTGCCACTTTTTTTATTTTGTTCACCGGCTGTTTTTGCACAATTGAGGCGCCAAGGGTGGCATCCGGCATGCTTGATCGAGATCACCACTCCTATTCAAGTGCTTCTCTCGAATTTGAGAAAATATGAGCATGTGAGCATGTGACAGTAAAAAGACTTGCGCGTGCGCGTTATTTTTTTCAATCAACTCGATGAGTTCCGAATACCGAAAAAACATGTCTGTATAATTTTTTCAAAAAAATCAAGGAAGACTCTAGAGTTTCTTCTTGGATTGTTGTTCATCGGGATGCTTCTTGGTTAAGTGGTATGCTCCAAATCCCAAAGGGTCTATTTTGACATGCACAGGATCACTGCGGCGTCAGCAATTGTCGAAAAAAGGCGAATTTCAGCACTATTTGCTTTTGGAGTATGCGCTTAACGCGGAAATGACGTCTTGGACGCGTCAAATGTGGTTTCCAATGACGGCCACGCGTAACACTGCCTCACAACAGAGCCCATGCAACACGAGTTCCGGTGGTAAAAGAAGCAAACACAACAATAACCTCCATTTTTGCTCCCTTTCCATCACTCGCAATTTTTGTATTTGCTGCTTGCAGAGCGTGATCTCATTAGGTAAAAATCATAATGGACAAATCCATGTGAAAGAGAATGTGAGATTACCCTAAGTCAGACGCGCTGGTCGTGTCTGGACTTGTATTTCACAAGTTGTGACAAAAAGAAAAAAAAAAGAAATAGAGCAAACGCGATGCAAATCGCGACATGCATTCTCAGCGCCGCATCCCTGGATTCAAATCCAGATGGCCGGGCACTTACCTAGTCCGGGTAATCAAGCCCCGCTCACACAATGGCTGCTGTCGCCAGGTGTTTTACGTTTTAATCGCGATTTTACCATACATGAAAGGATAGCGCATCCTTTCCGTCATTTGCTCTCTTGTACGCACCCTTGCTAAGATGCCTAATTTGATACGTATGATCAGAGATTGCATTGACCAGTATCTGGGCACGTGCAAGCCTGAGAAAAAATAAAATGAGAAAAAATCTCATTTGCTCGCGATCACACAATGCCCCACTTGGCTATATGCGTCTTTACGCGCCCATGTGCATTCTTGCCACGGAACCAACATCTCTGGATCATTTGCATATCCGAGAAACAGCTCAATCGCTGATTGAGCGCGGCTCACATTCAATTCATGCCTCGAAACACTTGTATGCTTGACAGCCACTCATTGAAGCATTTCCTTGCATCTTACATCCTAAACCTTAGTTTTTGCAAATTGTCTATACTGTATAATAGAGCCTTTAATTTTCTTAATAAACCGTATCAGATTCTCAATCAGTTTCCTGTTTCCCTTTTTTATCTTCTTTTTCTCCCAATATTTCAACAATTACATTGTGACCCGAATTGAGCCTCGACAAGCATAACGGAGAGAACGCAAGATGATTTATTGACTAGAAGAGGCGGGGTGATGGAGAGGATAGTGAGAAAAAAGTTACAAAATGATTTTGCTCATGGAGGTGTAATGAGCGACTCGCCACTAGTGATTAATTGCTTTTTAAATGCATCGATATGGGTGGGAATGTCTTGCACCTTGGCACCGGGCAGGTTTGTATAGGAAGCCAGTGATAGTTTTGGTCATGGATGCCGGAAATGAGGGATTTGGGGATCATGGCGCGCTGCCAAATAGGCACTGGCCCTAGCTTTTGCGAAAAAAATACATCTTGGCCAACCATTGCACATTGTTCATACATTTTATTTGTTTGGAGATGAGGCCAATAATTTTATGCAACGCAAAGTGGGGATTTGCGAACAGCGTGCGCTCAAAAAGCGTCAATATTGTCAATGACGCAGATCAACGGCGATATTTCTGAAGACGCGACTTTGGCAGCACCTCGCGCAATTCAATGCCCAAGTTAATCGCCTTTCACGAGCGTCCGCAATGTCATGTGAGGGATGGCGTGAGCGCCGCCCTGCACCCATCTGGTCGTCAAGGTGGTAGGCCGTGGCCTCCAACCACCATGTGAATGTATCGTCTGTGCAGGGATCCAGTGCTTTGTCGCGCAAGCCGAATAGATTATCCACCAAAAAGTGCTTCCGCCAAGGTGTTCCATTCTCGATTCACGAGCCGCGCGTGTTGGTGCAAGTCTTGGAAGGACAAAGCCAACCGAGAGTCAGCATTTCGTGAAATGGCACCCACGGGTTGTAAAATCGCCTCGATTGTTTTCAGTGCTAAATGACAACACTCCACCAGTACCATCCAAGGCTTTTATCCAAGGGCTGAAAAAGCTGCGCACCGGTGCCAATGGCCAAAAAAAAAAACAAGTAAAAAAACAAGGTAAAAAAAAAAAGTAAAAAAAAAAAAGTTAAAAAAAAGGTTAAAAAAAAAAAAAAGGTAAAAAAAAAAAAAAAGGTAAAAAAAAAAAAAAAGGTAAAAAAAAAAAAAGGTAAAAAAAAGTAAAAAAAAGAAAAAGGGAGGCATGCGATGGGATCTCAATGCTATTTGCCGGTCAAATCACACAAGATTCTTTTATTTTTATGCGCGTGTTGTTCTCTATGTGCACCCCGGCATCCGACAGCTTTTTGTGGGAAACCAAGGGGTGTTCTTCATGGATGCCTGGCGTTGCGAGATCACCCGAGGCGCTTGGGGCCTTGGCGCGGAGCCAAATCTGCACTGATGTGCCAATTGCCGTTGCGTCGTCTTGGAAGACCATTTCGACGCGAGGCGTCTCAATGTTCAAGCGATCAAGGAGGCTGAGGTGGCCTGTGACTGGCAGAGAATACCAGACGGCCGTTGCAGCATAGTCATTATATTTTCCCTCGGCAAACAAGCAATATGTCTTGATGGCCCACCGATTTCTGGGGAAGAAGAGTGGGTCCGTGCCGAATTTCCAATGCTCTGACACGAGACCGTTTAATTTGATGCGGCGCAGTGTTGGGAAATCGAACACTGCGCGCTCAAAGGCAGCGGTCTGTCAAGGACGCACACGTTCAGCGACAGATCTTCAGGACGCGGCTTTGGACGCACCTCGCGCAATTGATCGTCCACATCGGTCAACTTGAAGCGATAGAGTGACCGATGCGTCAGGGACCGCAGATTGTTCAAAAGCAATGGCAAAGGGATGGTGGCAAATCGTGCAGCCTTCGAAGGAGTGGGAAAAAGGCTGAGGGTGGTGATGCTTGCGCATGGCAGCTGCGCCTTCCAGCTGCGGAGATCGACCGTCGGTCCCTGCAGGTCGACCTGGGTCCCACGCAGGCAAAGAAACGTCCAAGAAACCCAATCACGGCGCCAACCACGAACAAAAAGATCAACAATTGCAACACCTCGGGTTTTGCATGTGTGAATTGATCGATCTTTTGACCGTGGAGAAACATTGTCTTGAGCGGCGTTTGCTGTGGCTGCTGGATGAGAGCCTTGCGGTTGTAAACGGCCAAGGGGCGATGACCAACCTCGAGCGTCACAAAACATAATGACAAAAATTGCAATTGCCGGAGCTGGCGCAGAATTGAGACGATTTGATCGAGATTGCCAGCCATTGTTTGATAATAACCAGTGAAGCTGACCAGCGTGCACGAGGTCCAAGGAGGGATGACACCTCGCGAGAGCCAGCTTCCATAATGTAATCTCGCACCGGGAGCTGTACGATCTTCTTGTTTGTTTTCAATTGCGGATCGTTGAATGTAAAGGAAAGGGAGGAGAAGCCCCATAAGACTCAAACGAAGGCATTGGCCGCTCTGCAAACGCGACAGCAGCGTGCCGCGCGTCAATCAGCCCAAAGACGCACGCTTGGGAATTGACATTTGGCGATATCCGTCGCCAAAAGTGCCAGGGCTTCTGCCTCCAATCGTCACAAAGAGGGATATTCAGCTTGTAGTGCCTTGTTTTCTTTGTCCGCCGAAAAGGTGTTGGCCAAGGTGTTCCATGGTCGATTCTCGTCTCGGGACAACGCGTGGAGCACGACCATCTCGCTCGCATGGGGACACGATCCACGCGGATCAACAGCGACGTGGAATCGGGTTTGAGAGAGAGGCTGAGAAGATGCCGATCGACGTGCGTGACACCTCAAATGAATCCGTGGTCAACGGCGGTAAAAGCGCTTGTGGTTTGACGACGATGCAGGGATGCTGGAGTGTCTCAATGGCATCCACACGCCAGTGGCCAAGGCGGCGCGAAAATCGAGTGGCTGCGTCGACACGGATGTCAAATTGGGCGATCAAGAGACGGATGACGTGGAGGAAGTACCATTGCGATTGGTGGGGGACCTGTCATGGCCTCCTCCCGAATGGACCGGGTCAATTGCGGGAAGAGCCTTGAAAAAAAGGAGTCAAGAAGAAACAAAGAGATTTATCACCGTCATTCAAACGCCGCTGTCCTTTTGAATTGAAACGTGAAGCATGGAGGGCCACGACCAAGTTTTTTGTTCTGCGTAGAACGCCGCGAAAAATGACGTATTAGAGCGAGAATGAATGTTGACAATGATTAATTGCCGTTCATGATCTTAATTGCGCTAGTCAATGGGCATGCGCCAGCACCAAGACAGGGCTCGTGGCATCCATCAAGCAGAGCGCGGGATATGCCGTGATCAAAAAGGGAAAAATTTGAGTTTCCGCCTATACTCTCGCTCTCTCTCTCTCTCTCTCTCTGTGCCTTTTGCTGTTGGACAGCCGCCAATGGACCTTTGTCCCTTTTTGATTTTTTATTGATTTCGTAGGTACGTCCAATGGCTTCCGTATGATCCTGGTACGCGACCATGATGGCTCTCGCGCCAGCCTCGCCATCAATCGCGTGATCTCCGCCTTGTTTCCGCCACACAGACACATTCATACTGGTGCCGCACACTGTTTTGCCCCCCTTTTCCACGCCAATGGGGTTCCATGGGCCGATGTCGCCCAGTCCCTACGACCCGACCCTCGCCCCCCTTGGACGCGCTCGATTTCAAGGTCACCGACAAACGCCCCCTGAACTCGTCGCGCGTTCGAGTGCAAATTCCACAAAAACCGCCCTCGCGCCCCAGTCATTTCTTGTTTGTCGACTGGAGCGGCACCGATTGGCTTCCCTTTGGCACGCTCTTCCGTCTCTCGGTCAATCTGTTGCCCACAAGCCAAACTTTGTGCAAAATGGGCATGGAATCTGTCCCCACGCCCATTTGCCTTATTTGCAGGATCCGTGAACTTTTAAAGTGCGCATTTGGCTCGACGCCTGGCGCACCACCTTCCTCGACCCTGCCAATGGCATCCGCGACGGGCTCAATGCTGTCAAACACCAATTGTCAATGCCCCGCGAGTCCTTTGCCGCTGTTTCGCTCGCCATTCTTTTCACATGCATCCTTGATGTCGTGTGGGGTGTCCGCTGGGCGCTCGTCTTTCATCAAACCCCATTTCTCACCTCCGTCGGGATCGCCAAGACCATGGTAGGTATTCGACATTTCTGTTAGGAACATGCTGATTAGCATCCCTCTTTCCTCCCCAACTCTTTTCATGTCCGGCATGCCGCCGTGGAGGCAAAATGATGGACAAATCGCGATTTTTTACAAGAGCACTCATTGGGGATAAGACCATAGTCATTAAAGGTTTCCCTCTTTTTTGTAAAAAAAAGACTCCTATTTTATTTTTCTATAGGAAGGGCCATTGTTAAACGCAGCATTGGCAATATCTTGCAAGACCGCCAGTGGGGCCATGGCCAGTATAGTGCCGACATATCTATTTTTTAAAGAAAAAAAAATCAGTCCGCTATCTTTTAGACAATGAACCAAATGCAAAAGGGGGGATGGCTTTACCACATTGGATTTTCTTGCACAATAACCAAACGCCCTTCCACTTTTTTGACTGTTATATTCTCCCCCTCCGCGTTCAATTTCGCAATTGCCTCGTCCAACGTTTGCGACGGCAATTCCAATGTACGCATGTAGTATTTGGGACGCAGAGGGGCTTGACGCAGGCAAGTGTTCCCGCTCAGGAGCGCCAATTGTTCAGCCGTAACACCAAAAGAGTCGTCCATCTCGGTCTTGCCTACATCAAGCATGGACGGAGGCATGCTGTCGACCACGGCGTCTGAGCCAACCTGAGGCGTGTCAACGATGTAAAAAGCCACCGCCTGGTCGATGGCTGACTTGATGAACGCCGCAGCTTCGTCGACGCAAATGTTGAAAGGACTCTCGCGTGCCATTATGATTGAGGATAAAAAGACTGTAAGATGATAAAAAAAAAAACCAAAAAAAAAATGGAAAAAGCCAGGTTTATATTGAGGAAAACCCAACAGGACCCAAAAATACATTTTGTTTGCACTGATTAACGATCGTCATGCAATTACTGGTCACTTGCTTTTGTTGGAGAACAATGAAAATTGTCATGCTGGACGTAATTGCACGTGTTGCACAACACGGTTGCATTTCCCCTCCCTCTCTTTCCCTCCCCCCTTGTAATTGAACCCACAAAAAAAAAAGATGCCTATTGGAAGGGGGTCCATTTTTTTTTCGCGGTGAATGTTGCTGCGACGCTGCTTTTTTTTATTTTTTTCCCTTTCCAATTATTTATGTATTTTGCAACCTGTTGCCCCCGGAAAATTTTGGTTTCTATGGCCGCGTTTGATGTTACAGCAGACAAAGCTGCTTAGTATCATCTGCTGCTCTACTCTTCTCTGCCCTAGCCCTGTATTTTTTTTGAACCCCTTTTCCTGCGACACGAGCACCAGTGGTGCGGAACCCCATAATAGTGCACTTGTCTTTGACATTACAACCTGCCTTTTTTGGATGCTGTTGTCCTCAAACGTCGCAATAGTCCACAAAAAGAAGGATTTTGCAAAGTCATTGTTTGACATGTCCATTTTTTGCAGGCTTTTTAGTAACAACGCTTGAATATCATTGTTTCTCAAAAGTACACCGTCGAGCCCCACCTCCACCTTTTTTTCACGCTTTGCTTTCAATTTTCGTCCATGGGGTCCCTTGGCAGGATAAAACAGGTGTGCCAGGATTGGCAAGACCCATCCAAAAATTGGGGTTGTACCCAAATAGAATAGCCATAAGGATCAAAATTCATGCAAGCAGCAACATCATGACAGTTGACGGGCACCATTTGAGTTTGAGCGCTATGGATTCGATGAAAAAGGCAAAAATGTCACAGTAGCAATGCCAAGGTCTTATTTTTTTTTTTTTTTTGGAACGCATGAATTGATCGAAAAGCATAAAGGAGCAAGGCGGTGATATGTGCAGACAAATAATGTTGCAGCACTTTGGCTCTCGAATGGTTGTGTTTTTATTCTGGACCACCATTAGCAGACGCAAATACAGTAAAATAAAAAAAGTGTTAAAAATATTCATTTCGGTTGTTTGACGGGCGCCTTCAAAGCCTGTTGACTCATGTCCCACGCCCGCGCTATAATTCAGGCGAAACGCTTTCCTTTGAGCCAACCCTTGCTGCGTTGTGGTCGCTGGATGGCTCGCAATCACCGTTTTTGAAAATCGTGAATTTTCCAATGGGTACAGTCGATGATTGAAAAATGGACAGGTCCTCGGATCGCGGAGCCATTCAACCAACACGGTCCTCGTTCCTCATTCACCGACAGAAATCAGGTAAAATCCAGGGGTCCACTGACTGGTTTTCGCATAGAATGTATTTGTGACCTTATTTTCGCTACAAGGCCAATTCGATGAAATTTGATCACAGAGCCTTGAAAGCTATTTCATCAGAAAGGTCGTAGCTTGTTGCATGCGTGGATATTGGTGATCAATGAAAAAAGTGATGTTTTTGGCATTTTGACAAGGTTCGAAAATGATTGATAACTCTCGATGGGTGAAAAACGCATCAAATGTCGTGTTGGACGCGGCTATTCTTAATCAAGTCTATGAGCCTGACGTCCCGCTTGCTAGTGGACGCGTCAGCGCGGTGCAATTGGCGGTTGGAATAAAGCATAGGGGTCGGCTTGCTTATTGACGAGCGATTCACAATTATGACGCACCTCTCGCGCAGGATTGCATATCAAGATATGTCACCAACAAGACACGTGCGGTCACGTCATGCCAATGCGCTTTGGTCGCGTGTTTGAGGCACATCCTTCTCAAACTCAGCACAGGAACAATGAGCACGGCTCTCCCGGCACTTATTTCAGAAGGTTTGTACAGACGCATTGAATTGTTCGCATTTCCATGTTTAGCATGGAGCTGGATGCACAAGGAGCAGCGCGCGACACGTCCAAATCAGGAATTGCGCGATTTCCACGGCACAAATGAATGCGTGGACGCGTCTGTACGCGTCTAATCGCACGGAGAATCACATGAGACGCGTCAATTGCAAGTAAAATTATACTGAAGCTAAAAATGCGCGTTTTTAGGCCATTTTTCTCTTTTTTGAAAAATCGCAATTTGTACCTGATGTATCATGAGTGGAATTTGTCATCATCTCTCTCAGATAGTATAGTGGTCAGTATCCGCGCCTGTCACGCGCGAGACCGGGGTTCAATTCCCCGTCTGAGAGTTCTTTTTTCTTTTTTTCACTTATTTTTTTAATTTGAGTGGCTTGGGGAACATGCGTATTGGTAATATTTGTGTGGCAAATCTGCATTTTTACTGCGCGCACGACGCATTTTTTATTTATTTTTGGAAACATTTACGTCATGGTTTTGCTTGCTCGCACTTGCAGCTCGCTAAATCGCATCATTGTCGAGCAATGGCAACTTCAAGACGATTGTTTAAGCCAACGTGAAGGGAAAGGGTGATCTTGCTCCGCAGTCGGCTTGAGAAGATTTGACAGGTCAATTTGCAAGTCCGTTCGGGGGTTCCAAAAAAAAAAAAACGAGAGATCGAATTGCTCAATATCGAGCCAAAGAGCATAAAACGATTTTACTTTGAGCGCGTCGCGCGGGGCAATAACGCGTGCTAGAGCCGATCCGACGCGTTCGTCGCGTAGTCATGGTCACGGTGCACAAAATTCATCTTTTAGAGTTTGCGTAACGCGACTGCGGCGCGTGCCATCACGCGTCGAACACCACTATCATATTTCCACGGAACCGGCTTTTTCTCGGCAACCTGCAGCTCAACTCATTGCTGTCCCGGTGAGCCAAATACGCACCAAAATTGCTCTTGCTGTGGGATCCACTTTGGTGGCCTTGCAGCGCGTTTTCATCAACTTGGTCCTTGTGGCCCATTTCGGCAACCTTTGTCTTCAACGGCGCAGCGACCAAACCGACGCCAGTCGCTGACACCGTGTCCTGTCAAAAGATGAAAGTACCGTAATTGGAGCATTTGCTTTCCCAATTTTGTGTCGTCCTCGTTGCACCTCCTATCAAAATCACGAATTTCGAAATTTGTGATTTCTTATGACCATGGCATTGTAGCGGCCCGAGCAAGGGCATATTCGAAAGGGCTAATTTTCCTGCACCTGATGATAAACATTTACAATAAAGGCCGGTTTTTCTTTCTTTGTGCGATTTTAAAGCAGATGCATTTCTCAACCTCGCGAAACAACCATTGATTTTTGTTCTCTTTGTTTGACAAGAAACAGCACAGCTCCGAGGCACGTGAAACGAGTGCGCGCGCGGCATCTTTAATTTACCCCCCTGTAAACATGTGTCTCTACCTTAAAACGCATTGAATGTGCTTCCATAGCCCTCGACGCGTTATAATGGGACATCATGCCATCTCCATCTTGGGAGGGAGACACGACTGCGGCACCGGCTGCTAATGGCATCAGAGGCACCTCATTTTACACAATTATTACGACCGACACTTCAAAGATTCGATTTCATTGTCTTTACAAAGAATGTAAGAACACGACAACGAATTAAACCTCCAACAGGCTGATCATCGCTTGCGCTGCTTAGCGATAGGGAAGAAAAAGGGCCCCAAAGACCTTCCAGAAACTCGTGCTGGTCTAAAAACGCGTCTTTCCGATTCTTTGCTTTTTTTTCCTTTCCTCCCTCACGCTTCTCTTCTCAGATGCGTCGATTTATTCATTGATCACGCTTTTCATCGTGTGTGCTACATGAATGCTGAATGTGTGCTGATGGACAGCAGATGGCAAGTACAAACCTGCTGGCTGCAGGGAAGATGTTTCCAAAAGAGGCTTCGGGCTTTGAATGATGGCGTCCACGGTGTTCAACCCGGCACCCTTTTTATCTTTTATCGCTTTCTTCCGCGTTTTCAGCAACCCCAACACTCCTTACGACATAAATGACACTAGCACGAGCGCTTATAATAAAGGCAACAACGAGTCTCCGGCCCACAGCACATATCCTACGTGTCCCACAATGCTCGCTCAGCACGACATCACGCGTCGTCAAGGCGGGGTCGGCGGCGCCTGCTCGATCGTCGATTCGTAAGCGTCCGCCCGTGTACGAACAAGCTGCGCCGACTCTCAGCGCGTCTGCGCCCTTGGAAGAGTCGTATGAGCCCGAGCAGCAGGACGTGGTTGACGACAAGAGCTATTTCCCCGGCACGGCCGACTTTGACTCGCCTGTCGCGCCCGAGGAACTCGACGACTTTGCCACCGACTCGCACAATTGGTCAACCTCGTTCCACGGCCTGTCTGTCACGCCCTTTTCAGCGGAAATTGGCGACATTTTGCAGCAAGAAATCCATGCCAATGATGTTGAAATCACCCCTGGTAAGCAACACAGAGCCATTGGACGCGGTCGCAGCCGTGTCTTGCCATGAAACGCGCCTTACCCACGGTTTTTTTTTCGGTTTGTTTGTTTTTCAAGATGGGCTTCTCTATCTACCTGAAATCAAGTATCGACGCATCCTCAACAAAGCATTTGGGCCAGGTGGTACGATGATTTTGGCGGGTTTTGGCGAATTTTCGCAAAAAAAGGAGGGAAATTGAACCATTGGTCATTTTTTTTTTTTTTTTTTGTCAGGATGGGGCCTGGCGCCACGCGGTGACCACTCGATTTCCAGCAAAAATATCTCGCGAGAATATGCACTGATCTGCCATGGCCGCTTCGTCTCACAGGCGCGCGGCGAGCAAGACTTTTTCGACAGCTCTGGCCTGGCCACTGCCGCTGAAGGTTGCAAAAGCAATGCACTGATGCGCTGCTGCAAGGATCTTGGCATTGCGTCGGAGCTGTGGTAACGCGTCCAAAAAAGAATACGCATGAGCGAAACGCGTCTCACCTGATTTTTTTGTCTTTTTTTTTTCAGGGATCCGATCTATATCCGCAAATTTAAAAAGAAATATTGCACCGAGGTGTGGACGGAACACGTCGTGAACAAGCGAAAGAAGAAGCTCTGGCGCAAAAAGGATGACGTCCTAGGTATATCCGTCTTTTCTTCTTTTTTTTATGGAAAAAAATGTCAATTGACCACTTTTTTTTTTCAGACTACCCGTACAAGGAGACCGGCCCTGCTTGATGAGTGTGCGCTCCTTGGATACGCAAGGTTGCACTGGACAAGAGAATAAAAAAGCGCATTTTTGGCCATGTGCCTGATTTTTTTTTTTTTTGCTCAGATGCATCTTGCTTTTGTTTGCATCTCAATTGGGAGACTGTGGTTCCCACCCATGCAACACAATGTGATTGTCGTGTTTTTCGTCTTGAGTAATTCTCTGGATCATGGCGGGAGGGGGAACCCATTGCCTCCTTTTCCACCCCTCAAACTGCATGCACCGCGTTTCAATGGCAGGGACAATGGAGTGGAAACGTTCTTTTTTGTTTTATTATTCCTGCAAGGTTCTCCTTGTTGTGTCATTTGAGCGGAGCCCATAGACACGTGAATGTTTAAGCCCTATAAATTCACCATTTTTTTTCTTCTTTTTCCTGAGCAACCTGCTTCTTTTTACTTTTTTTTTTCTCTCCACCCCCTTGGTGTCTCTCACGCTATTTTCCTTCTAAACCCTTTATTTCCATGGCCGTCCATTCGATTGTCATTTTTTTATTGTTCCTCAAGACGGTGACGTACATTGCCGGCGCCAATGACGACGATGAGTCGCTGGCTGATGATGATTTGCAACGCCTTTGCCAGGATGGCATTGTGTCGGAGCCGCTGTTGCCGTCGCAGGCTGATCATCCGCCCCCATTAAGCATTGCCGTTTGATCATGTCATCCTTTTATGCAAAATCCATGCCACAGCCCATCGCCCTTGTTCAATTGTACATATGCTTTCTTTCTCTTTGCCATTCTTTTTTTACCCTCCTTTTTGTCGCCTGGACGTGTACAAGTGGATGTAACAGTTGTGTCAACCTTTTTTTTTTTTGTTCTTTTCTAACGTTGACACGCTGGAGCGCGTCATTCATGAATCTTGTAATTATTTATTCCCTATACTCGGCCGCTCGTTGCCATGTACACTTTTCAAGCTCGCTCCCACGCCTCTCCCTTTTCTTATCCATCATAATGAATATTAAACAGATCAGCTTTGTATCCACCCCTTTTTTTTCTTTTTGGCCATGTCCCGGGTCATTGGCATCTTTTTTTTTTACAGAGTTGTGTGCTCACGAGATCATGGCCGACCCAATCCAAGGCACTCAATGGTTACACTGACCTGTCGCCTGAATTGCAAAATAAGACCAGCCCCATTCCAGCAACCTGTGGTCCAATTCCGAGTGCAACCAGGTGCCTCCCATGACCGTTTTTCCCAGATCAGGCACCCCCTTTTTTCCAAAAAGACCGTGAGAAGCGCATTGTGGTCGACTGAGCGCACGCGATTCTTATTTTCAGTTGCCTTTATGCGTCCGGCGACCTTTTTTTTTCTTAGCAAAGATGGCTTGTGCGTCGATGGAAAATCAAGGCGTCATGGCGTCATTGAGAAGCAATGTCGGAGCCACAATGAGCCCTGATGCACCTGCAGTGTCCTTTGTTTTTTTACGCGTTCCAAATCTTTATTCGCCTTATTTTTTTTTTTGCCGCCATTGTGTCTTTTTTGGCAGCATTTCAATCGCTGATCCACGTGCATTTCGCTTCATTCATTGGCAAAAGACATCAACGTTATCTTTTTTAAATTGTGAAAGGATGCTAAAATGCCGGCATTGAGCCTGCGGGCATTGAAATAGGACAGATCGAGACGCGCCACTTTATGTACCAAGGTGAGCCTATGCCATTATCTGTAAAACAAGAAAATAAATAAATTAAAACAAGAAATAAAGGATGCTGGCTCATTTGTGCACTTTTTGGTTTCTTACGCGCAGCGTGGCATCCCAGCTGCCTGTGCACAAGGCGCGTCCATCGCTGGACACGCCAAGGCATGAGACGCGATTATCGTGCACGGAGATGGTGTCGATTCGCTTGCCCTTGAGCGTGTCCCAGACGATGCAATTGTAGTCGTCATAGCCTGCAAATAAAAGACGACCGGAAGATGAAAAATCGACCGATGTGATGCCGCACAAGACGGCATTGTCGGTATACATGGCGAGCTGCTGGTCGGCGCGCAGATCAAACAGGCGGCATGAGGCGTCATCAGAGCCTGTCGCGAATGCCTGGCCATTGGGGAAGAACTTCACACTGTTTAGATCCTCATCGTGGCCATAAAATGATTGCATGCATCGTCGAGTTCGAGTGTCCCAGACTTTGGCCACCGCATCGCATCCGCCAGTGACAAACACAAAAGGCGAGCAAGGAGTCACCTCGAGGCTGAATTTGGAAAAAAAAAAAACGACCTGATCAGCCAAGTCTTTGCCTGGTTCTCCTTGCTCTTTTTCTCCCTCAATTCCTCTTTGCCCTCAACATAAGCCGCTGCACCCGCTCACATGATCCGCTCACCCCTCCTCCTCTTTCTTCTCCTCATTCACACACACGCCCAGAAAAAAAAAGCGGGTGTACCTCATGACATCAGCGGCGTGATCGACGAATTGAGTCATTTTGACGCCCGCGTCAATATCCCAGAGGATACAAGTGTGATCTCCCGAGCTTGTCAAGAGCTGGCGGTCATTGATGTAGCGACAGCAGCTGAGATACCTCGAGTGGCCGGCCAATTCGCGCACTGGGCGCGTCAATCCCTCTTTTGACTTGAGATTATATATAGAGCACACATTGTCGAGGCCGCCACACGCGACAAAATTGCCGGATGGCGAGTACGCACACGTCATGATCCACGACGACCGCAATGGGATGGCATGCACCTTGTTGGTCGTCATGGCGTCCCAAATGATCAATTTGCCATCTTGCGAGCCGGACACAAGATGCCGCGTGTCATTTGCCCAATGCATCGCGTACACTTTGGATAAGTGGCCCTTGAGCGTGCGACGATGCTTGAGGTGCATCCTTGGAATCGGCGGCACCGAATGCGCCGTCTTTTGAACTACAAAAGGTTGAATAAGTCCTTGCATCCTGCGCGGCTCCCTTTCCCCTTCACTTTTTTTTTTTTTTTTTTTTTTTACGTGTGATGTCCGCCCTCGACAACCGTCGATGATAAATCTGCTCCTTGAGGCTTTCAGCAGCAATGCGTGCCTCCATGATTCGCGCTTCAAGACGGTCGTCGTCCATTGAAATGGTTCAGAAAATCGAGTAAAGAACAAAAAAAAAAAATAAAAAGAGGGAAATCAAAAAAAAATTGAGGGCGCAAATGAAGGCAGCCTTGATGAAACAGAAAGGAGGGATGGCAAAAGGAGGGGAGGGGGGGAAAAGGGCGAGGAGATCGCGTAGCGACAGCCTTTTAGGCAACCCAGAGGCGTTCATCAGGCAAAAAGTGACAGATGATCACACACGCTCGCCGCAAAAAGGAGGCGTAAAAAAAGCACGCCATGGGCGCAAATCACATGACGCGCGCGGACGGAACAAACAGGGATGGGATGTAAGACAATGAAGGGCTTTTTTATTTCAAAAAAAGAGGAAAATGAACATCCTCTTTAGATGAGGGTTTCGTAAGGGATAGCCGTGATGGTCTGGGGGACGTTGCCGGCGGTGGAGACATGGCGGGCGTCACGGGGCTGGACGGGGACGCGCTTCAAGTTGACCTTGACTATGATTTTTAAGAAAAAAAAAAAGGAGGAAGGATCAGATCAGGATGCCAAAAATCATGTGAAACAAAGGGAAGAAATGGGGCCTCCCTAAGATCAATTGGCCTTACCATTGGCGGCCTTGGCGTCCTTCTTCTTTTGAGCGTTCTCCTTGACGCGGTCCAAGAACTCTTGACGGCACTTAGAGTGCTTGACGTGCTCAATGCGGAGGTTGACGCGCTTTTCCATGTAGCGGTTGCCGACCTTCTTGTAGATGATCACACCGACAGCGGACTTGGTGACGTTGAAGACGACACCGGTGCGGCTAAGAAGAAAGAAAAAAACGGGGGGATGGATGAGCCATTGGACGACATTTTGACAAAAAAAAAAAGATGCAAGGGAGAGTGGCGCAAAAAAAGGAGCACTGGGCAATGGCATGATTGCCTTGTCGTCGAGAGAAATCGAGGCATGTAGAGAGAGCATCGAGGAAAAAAAATGATCGAGGGGAGAAAAATTGGCTTACCCATGGTAGAACTTGTGGGGCATACCCTTTTGGACGGCGGCGTTAGCCTTGATGTCGACAATGTCACCGACCTTGTAGGTCTTGAGGTAAGTCGACAAGGGGATGGCGCCGTGCTCCCGGAAGTTGCGGGAGAACATATGGCGAGTGCGAGCACGAACTAAAAAAAAAAAAAAAAGGTGAGATAGAGTCGTCCAGAGGCGAGTGAAGCGTGCAATCATCGTTTTTCGAGCGCAATCGAGTGCAATCAAGTGCAATCGAGCACGATGAAGTGCAATTGAGCGAATTAAAAAGTGTGATACGTACGACCGAACGAGTTGGGCATCCTATAAAAAGTCAAAAAGGGTAAATTTCAGGGCTCATTTTACGGTATGCTAGGCAAAACGTCTAGCAAAAAAACCAAAATAGTCGCTCGGGTAGCCGATTCAGCGAGTCTTTTTGCTTTAAATAGACGATGCGCATGAAGAAAACAGGGAGGTGTAGGTTACCTGACGAGTCTAGCAAGTGGGGAAAGAGGAAGAAGAAGAAGAAAGCAAAACAAGAGGTCGATGGAACCTGAAAAAGGATTTTTTCCCTTCAACAAGCCGCCGCGCATTTGCCGGACCTTCATCCTTGGATGCCGCCAGTGGCTTGGGCAATGATCCAATGAAAATTTTTTAGCGTGTCCCCTTTTAAAAAGGGGGGGCTGGCTTTTTTTTTTTTTGATTTGTTTTCTTTCTCTTTCACTCACTTTATAATCATGCCTGGTGCTTCCCGTAATCGTAGCCGTGTGTACAAGGTCCCCAAGCGTCCCTTTGAGGCTGCACGTCTTGACCAAGAATTGAAGCTTATTGGCGAGTTTGGTCTCAAGAACAAGAAGGAGGTGTGGCGTGTCGGATTGACTCTTTCCAAGATTCGCCGTGCTGCCCGTGAGCTGTTGACGCTCGATGACAAGGATCCCCGCCGTCTCTTCGAGGGCAATGCCTTGATTCGTCGTCTTGTGCGCACCGGTGTCCTGACCGAGGACCGCATGAAGCTCGATTACGTCCTTGGTCTCAAGATTGAGGATTTCTTGGAGCGCCGTCTCCAGACCCAGGTCTTCAAGCTCGGTCTTGCCAAGTCCATCCATCACGCTCGTGTCCTTATCCGCCAGCGCCACATCCGCGTCGGCAAGCAGATCGTCAACGTCCCCTCGTACATGGTCCGCCTTGACTCGCAAAAGCACATCGACTTTGCCTTGACCTCGCCTTATGGTGGTGGCCGTGCTGGCCGTGTCAAGCGCAAGCGCGCTGCTGCCGCTGCTGGTGGTGACGACGCCGAGGAGGATGACGAGTAAGCTCCCTCCATCTTTCATTTTTGCATTTTTTTTTGCATTGGATCCCCCCTCTTTATCAAGACCTTCCCCCTCTGGTCTCATTGTTTGCATCTCTCTTTTGGTTTGGCTCTCTCTCTCCCTCTGGTGTTGATTGAACCTTTGTACTCTGGATATAATTAAAAGCTATCGCTTTTTTATTATGGATGCAAAGCACCTGTACAATCGTACAGTATCAATCACATCAATCTTGGACAAGCAATGCCTCCCATGTGGACTGACGTGCATCATCTCGTGCTACTCTCTCGCTCTCGTCCTGTTTTCGGGGCAAAACGCGGGCGTTTTTGCACGGATTGGTTGTGTCGCTTTTCCCTGGTTTGCAATTGTTGATGGCTATCAACGTCCTTGCTTTGATGCTGGTGATGCTGACGATGATTAATAATGTCTAATCGGTCGCGTGTGTGTGTTTGTTTACGGAAACGTGTGTGTGTGTGTGTGTGTGCGTGCGCGTGAACTTTTTTTTTTCCCTTTCGTGCTGTCTTCGGCCGTTTTCATCTGTTTCTCTTGGTGGTCCTCGTGGCCAACCGAGCTTAAGGCTTCGTGACAGGCACATTCGTGACTCCTCGTTGCTCTCGGGAATGAAAAGAGCGTGCTTGCATTGTTACTTTGCATTTTACAGCCATTGCGTATCATGTCACGTTGCAATTGGCTCAGCGCGCCTTTTCCTTGCGTGGCTTCCAAGCCCAAAATGTACAAAATCAAATGAAAAAAAAAAAAGCACTCTGCATGGTGCAGTGTCGCATGTGCGCGCGAAAATCCATGACTTCGCGTTTTGAAGCACTGGCAGCCCGTCATTGACGCATCTTTGACGCGACTATGCGTGTCAGTGTAAGCTGACGCAAGCGCTCGCAATATAAACAAACGCAAGCGGGAATCGTGACGAAGATTTCCCCGTTCTTTAATTGCCGCAGACGCGTCATTTTTTTTTTTTTAAAGACAAGCTTTATTTCGAAATCGACCATGCATATGATGATCCTTTTCGGATTTATAATTGTAGACTAGTCTACCACCCAGGGCCGGCCCAGTGGACGCCTTTCCAGGCGTGGCGGCAGACAATAACGTTTTTGCGGGTCAATTGTCATAAAGACGCGTCAATTTGCGACCTAATCGACCACCAAAACCGATTATCCGTGAACGAAGGGCAACACCAGAGAAGTGTCCTGAAAACGATGAAGCATGAGAAAGAGGAGATCCACGCAGCCAACAGGCCCTAAATGCAGGCTCACTGTGAAGGGAGCCACAATATAATGGGCTAGAGAGCTCTGGAATCGCTCCAGGCGATGCTAGGGGCGTTGGCTGCCAATGCACGTATTACAAGGGAACGAAAAATACACAATGTAATGCAGTGACTCCCTAATATCCAAGCACCCCCTCACATCCCTCGGTTTTTTTTTTTTTTTTTTTTAAAATGAGCAACCAAGAACCCCAGTTGGCCAATCTTGCAACCATCTCCATTGTGGACAAAGGATTACTCGACAAGATAAAACAAGCGAATGTTCTATTTGTGTTTTGTGTGGATAATCGAAAAACTACAAAACTAGGAGGGAAAAAAGCGCTGTTTAACACGTAAAAAAAAAAAAAAAAGACAAAAAAAGGGGGGTGAGTCAATATTAACAGCGTGACGTGTAAATGCTCTGCCCAGTTTCCTCACTCTACCTGCAAAAAGGGCAAGGAGGCAATGCGTCAACAAAAACGAAGCATTTAAAAAAACCCGAATAGTGCTGAAGTAAAAAGAGCGTAAGGCGCGAATTTTTCAAGGTTAGGTCATGTCGCGTCCAGGAACGTTACATCTTTGAGCAGACACCCGTATGGCGCAAAAAATTGAGAACAAAAGAACTTGGAAGAGAAAGAGGATCGATCAGTTCGCAGAATTTTTTTTTAGAAAAAGTGCGCCAAAGGGATGTGGCGCCAGGCCGCTCGTGCAACCCTAGGTCCGAAATAGGCAACAGGCGTTTCGAGAAACTAAAAGAAATTAGTTAGGCTGCTCCAAGGCGGGGTCCCACTAACCTCTTTCTCACTTTTAAAGTGAGTTTTGCTTTTATGCTTCAGGCTGCTGCAAAGCGATCTTTCCATACGTGTCGTGCCATTATGTCGAACTCGAAACCTGTGCTCGCCTTGCCCTCCACCGCCGAGGAAACCGTGAAAGTCGACATCGACGACACGTACAAGCTAAAAGAGCTTGGCCCAGTTGGTAAGTTGTCCGTTTTTCCGGGCTCTGCATGTCAACCTTGCGCTCAACTCTCTCTCTTTTTTTTTTTTACGCATATATCAAAGTCGTCAACGAGGACGGCACCATGTCGCGTATCAACAATTGGCACGAAATGGCCGACATTGAGCGTGACAATGTCAATCGCATCCTGCTCAAGAGGAATCGAGAGCGATTGGCCCGCCTCAAGGCCAAAGCCGACGCTGAGAATCCCTCGTCGTAGTATTCTTCCCTGAAAATCATCTTCTCCACTCTTTTGAATCAATAAATCGTACAGTTGTATACTTTGCACATCAGGTCTTTTTGATTGTCATTGTGCTAGTTAGACGCGTTGTTCTTGACATTTTGAGTAAAAGGAAAAAAGAGAATGGGACGAAATCATCGCGCCTGAGATTTCCACAACCGATGCATTATCATGCATGAAGCACAAGAGGAAAAGTCAACTTTAGAAAATCTGCTATGATGCAGTGGTATCATACAGTAAATCATTTCAAAAGTCAAATGCAAACACACTGGCCGGAGCTGCTGCTGTTTGTAAAATTTGGCATTGATCTGGATGATGCGCAGCAGATCAGACCTGCATTTAAGCTCAGTTGCACACACGCTCTGACGTGTGATGACTGACATCTAATTCGCTTCATAGCCTATTTTCCATAGCCTATTTAAACGTCTCTTTCCCCTCCATTTCCCTTTCTTTTCTCTCTCTCTCACTTTTGATATAAAAGCTCACCTTTAGTCCTTTCATTTGCCCTTTTAATTCACAATGTTCACAGCGAGGCGCCACAATGTCCAGCAAAGCGCCACGACGCGTAAAAAAAAGCAACCAATAAAGGTCAAAATTTACTGCTTGACCAATTTTTTCTAACCAAATCGGCAAAAAATGAGTGGTTTGATCGGTTCATTTCGCCGTTTCGAATCTCAGTGGACAGAAACAGAATCTGACACTTTGGACTTTGCTGCGGCAGCGCATCTGCATTGCAATAAAATGCACATACTGTACCTAAAGTATTTGCATTTGGAAAACGACAATGTGTTTTTTTTGGACTTTGACGGCTTGTTGTGCCTCCAGAAATTTTTTTACAGCCCACCTGCCCGCCGATAAAAATTGCGTCACAAGTTCACAACACGAACTAGAACGGTCCAGTGCTCGCGACAACTGCGCCCGATTTTTTTTAGACTCGAAAATGTCAAAACCCGCTTATTTGTATTATTTTTCATTCATCTGGCCACCTGCTTGGTCGATCCCGCTCGAAAATAGCCGCATCGCATTCAACGCAAAATTTGCACCAAAAAAGCTTAAAACCCCAAAGCGCTACGACCACTTTTGAAAAATTCAGGGTCACTCAGGGGTCACACATTTCAATCTCAGAAAATGCCAAATATGGGAATTTTCAAACTCCGAGCGATCAATGCATCCCAAACGGGTAACTCCGACAATTTTTTATTGGCACACAAAATAACGACAGGTCGCCCCAAACTAAAAGAACTTAAGAAGAATGCCCAAAGAGTGACGCATGAACGTCGATCGACTGAAAAAAGTGCCTACTTTGGATTAGATTATTTTTTCACCAATCCATATTTGACAATACCCAAAATGGCAATGTGGATTGCATGGAATTTTTTTACGTACTGTATTTTTTCTTTTTTTTTATTTTACATCGACCTGTGCGCTGGGTGGGCTGCTGCACCGCTGCAGCCTGCAGAAATGACCGATGCAAAAAAAATGAAACCCAAGCTAGCGCGCTGCAAGTCATCCCATTGGGTGCTTTGCCCCCATGTTTGCTGTTATTGAATCTGCAATAAAAATCGAGGATTGACGAGACCGTTCTCGAGCAAATTGCGATTAAAGAATTTGTCGAAAAAGGCTATTTTCTCCGTCAGTTTTAATCAGATCGCGGTGAAACTGGATTCATCTTGCAGAGGTTCAAAAGGTGCTTTCGACACGTTAAAAGCTCTGGGAGTCGTTTTTTCCGTTGTCAAGAAAAATGAGTTGGAATATTTTTTAAATGTTTGATTGGATTTTGCAAGCATGTAAATGTCGTTCATCGGGCGAGCAAACAATCTGAAAATGACGCCGGAGTGCGTCTCCATCGAATCATGCGAATTTTTTATCGCGAACGAAGAACAATCTGACAAGCCCGTGCCAGATTTGTAAAAATTTCCAAGTTTTGGATTCATCTGCCATACAACAACCTAGTCGACGTCTGGTTTCACTGTTTTATTGAAACTTTTCCCCTCTTTCACGCCAAAGTGCAATAAAAATCGGGGATCTACGCCCCACACGTCGCCAATTTCGACTTTTGAAGCTTAAGCCTGCTGAAATGGCCAATTTACGTACCAGGATTGAATTGCGACTTGATGAATATGGACTTTCTCTCGTCAGCAACCCAAATGGTCCCGCGCCCGCCGCATGATGATATGGTATATTTTCCTGGCAAGAACGGCGCCGAAGCAGAAGCAGACCCAAAATTCCAAATTCCAAATGGCAAAATTTGGTGTGGATGCATCGCTGCAAATCTTCTTTTGCCGTAAAACTTGACAAAACGTCGGGCTTGTAGAGAAGCAGCGGCCCATCATTAGTTAACTTTGTGGCCTTGTGTGTATGAAAAAAAAAGAAGAAAGGGAGCAGGAAAACCAAATACCGGTATGATGATGTCTTGGACTACAGTACCAGCAGATCCAGGGGGCAGCTGACGATACGCGACGGCAACAAATCAGCAAAACTGACACACTATAGCACGAAGTTCTCCATTTTTGTGAAGCAAAAAAAAAAAAAAAAAAAAAAACCTAAAGAATGCTCCAGGAACAGGAGATCCTGTTTTTAACGCGCCAATTCCTCGATTTGGTTCCCGATTCGATTTCAAAACCCCGTTTTTTGTTTTCTTGTTCTCCCTTTTCACGCTCTTTCTTTCTTTGTAAGTCTCAATGTTTGCTCAGTTTGCCGATCTGATAGCGCCGAGCAAAAAGGCAGGTGGCAAACAGGAGGACAACGCGTCAAAGCCAGCAGAAGATACCCCGGCGACCAAGGCGAGCGATGCCAAGGACGACAGCAAGGACGCCAGCGGCAGCAAGGCACCACCACCGCAACCACCGCTAGGAAGCAAGCCGCCCATGGCGCCCAAGGCGACCGGCTGGTCCAACCGGCAGCAATTTCGCCCTATCATCCGCCAGAAACCTGCATCGCAAGCGCGCGCCAAACCGTCCTTTGTTATACCAGCCGGCGCCACTGTCGTCAGCACCACCACAGCCGTCAAGCCGGCCGTCAGCAGCGCGGATGCATCTGTCCCTGCCGTTTCGCCCGCAATGGCATCAATCTCATCGCAGCAAGCAAAAGAAACAATGCTGCCAGTGCCAATGCCTTCCTACATGAAGGAAGAGGCGCCAAAACCCAAGGTAAAAATACCCATTGGCTATCGGATTGCCTGGCCATTTCTGACATTTTTTTACTTTTTTTTTTTTTTTTTTTTTTTTTTTACAGAAAAAGGCCAAATCGAATCAAAAGGCGGCAACGGCATCCAATGTGCAGAACCAGGAGCCAGCACCCATTGATCTTTACGAGGACTATGATCCACTCAAGCCGACCGATTATGAGCAGTACAAGGAAGAGATCACCATCTTGCAAAATGCGCGCAAGCGCCGCTACAGCGATTCTTCTTCGAGCACCTCGTCAGAGATGTCTCGATCCCCCAGTCCCAGCCGTAAGTTCATGACCACCATCTTTGAGGGGGGGATGAACGCGTCCATTCACGTGTTAACACGTGTTTATGTCTTTTTTTTTTTTTTTTTTTTGCCCAGGTCCTCCGGCTGCAATGGCGCCTTCGTCCTTGTCATCTATGCCATCCTCGTCATCGGGATCTTCAGTGTCGACCACGGTGACTGCGCCACCAATGGCTGCGTCTGCGCTGCCTGCCATGCGGCAAGATGTGGATTTGCAGGAAACTGGCGACGACGCGTATCTCCGCCGCGTCAAGCTCCAGCAGCAGCGCAATGCGATGGACGCGCAACACGCGATGATTCCATCGGCGTCGCAGAACAGCACGGCTTGGAAGATGATGAATAAGTACGGATGGCAAGCCGGCCAAGGTCTCGGCAAGTCGCAGGAGGGCATCCGCGAGGCGCTGCAGGTGCAATCACGCGGCGATGGCAGCGGCGTCATCTTGCCTCAGAAGCGCGTGTCGACCGTGCTGCTGCTGACCAACATGGTGCTCCCGCAGGACGTTGACGACCAATTGCAGCAAGAGACAGCCGAAGAGTGTGCCAAATACGGCCACGTCGAACGCTGCATCGTGCACGAGGTGCCGCCTCACATTGATGTGCCTATGGAGGAGTCTGTGCGCATTTTTGTCAAGTTTGACAAGGCAGCGGCCTTGAATCGCGCCATTCAAGCATTGAACGGGCGATTTTTTGGTGGCCGCGTTGTCTCGGCTGTGGCCTATGACCAAGATAAGTTTGACGCCTTTGATTTGGATCCATCCTAGCCTTGTGTTTTGCATTAATTAAAAAAAGAGGTGTCATTTGTGTTTTTTTATCATTTTTCAAAGGTGGGTTTAAATACGCGTCGAGATGCCGAATCGCACACAAGCGCGCGTATGATGGCAGCACTTTATTACATTGGTTGGCCAATTAGCCTTTTCTCTAAACATGAAAAAGCAATCTCACGCCGCCAATGGGTGACGACGCAGCATCCCCCCTTTTTGTTCAGATGTTTTGCGAAAATTGTTCTAGATCGAATTGGCGTTTTGCTATCATACATTACAACAAATGGTACGCTTTTTATAGTGTCCATGTCGTTGCAATGCTTATTACTATTTTTTTTTTTTTGGAAAAAAGAACACTTTATTTTTAATGTAATAAGAGTAAAAACGAAAAAAAAAAAGAGTGAGAGAGTACAACTACACTGGAGGGAGGCAATGAGATACAAGGATGGAACGAAAAAAAAAGGAGTGTGCGGAGAGTGGGCAAGGGAAGGGGGGTAAATACATCAATTGCGCATGATCGAGGCAAATGGATGAGAAGCGAGGAAAGAAAAGAAAAAAAAAAGTGGGGGAGGAGGAGGCGCGGCAAGGCCACCATTGTTTAGCTGCCTAATAATTGCCTTGGTGTGAGTAGCCCTGGGAGGTGGGCGGGTAGCCGCCATAGTACGACTGATGCTGTTGCTGCTGTGGTGGGTAGCCCTGGTCGTAAGACTGCTGATAATAGTTGTCTTCCGCGGGGTAGGCGGCGCCGGCGGGAGCTTGGGAATAGGGATAGTTGGATTGAGGGTAACCCATGGGCTGCTGCTGTGAATAGGGCTGATTGTAGCTGCCATTGGGAGGGTAGCCGCCAGGGCCAGCACCGGGACCAGAGCCAAACGAAGCCTGGCTGGCATAGGGGTCCATGCCGCCGGCGGGGGGCTGCTGCTGGCCGTAGCCAGCCGCGGCGGCGTCTTGAATGTACCCGGGATTGCCATTATCCATGCCATCCGCCGCGGTCTCAAATGCCGACGTGAACACAATCACCTTGTCCTTGATGATACATTCAATCTTGATCTCCGTCAGGCCAAAGTACATCCGAATCGTCATGTTCACCTTGTCGCCCGGCTTGACGCCTTCTAAGCTAGGCATGCGAATGGGGAAATGGCCCACTTTTTGTATGCTGGCATGCGATGTGAGGCGCGGAGGAGGCCCTTCACCATCAAACGCGTACAGATCTTGAATTAAAAAAAAAGAATAAACATGAGCCATTGAATGTCCGAAATGTCGCGAAACGCGTCGTTTTTTGTCAATTTTTTGCCCTTTTTGTCTTTTTTTTTTTTTTTTTTTTTTTTACCAGAATCCGTGTCGCTGGGGTAGCTGATGACAAAGGTCTTTGAGACACATTCGTCGACTTTGACACTTTGGCCCTTGTGAACATAGACGCTGAAGCGCTGACGACAATACTTGCGGCCGTCGACGCCGACGACGGAATATTCCTCGGGGTCCACGTCGGGCTGGAACAGCATGCGCGTCTCAACACCATAGGTGCGACGCGACACGCGCTCGGTGATCTGCTGCGGGCTGAGACCAAAGTACACGGCGCCACGAACAACCGCGAGTTCGCCACGGGGCGGAACGCCAATCATGCCGACGCGGTTGGCAAACACCTCCTCGACGCGGCGGAACAGGTAATTGGACTGACCAAAGCCACCAACTAGGAAAATCGCCTCGAGATTGTACGATTGGTTCAATTGGCCCTCAATCAGTTGCAGCACTTGGACAATCACAGGCTCAAACACCTGCTCGCACAGCTCGTGCGCAGGCAAGCAAATCGTGCCATTTTCCAAGCCAATCGATTCGTCCGTCAAGTCGCCCAAACCCATTGACGCGGGCAAATCCAAAAAGTGATCTTCATAGCCGTCAAATTCGGGCTAAAAATGAGAAAAAGAAGCGTCAATACACTTGTTTCCACCTCTTTTTTCTTGAAGGCAATATTACCTTGATGATGTTGACAAAAGTGTCCATGATGTGCTCCATGGCGGTATCATTGATAGAGCCGAGGTGCGAGAACTTGCGCTTGATGTACTCGCGCATGTTGACGTCCAAAAAGGCGGAGCCGCACGAGCCACCATGGCCATTGGTCACTTCTTTGAGAGTGCGTCTAAAAATCACAAAAAAAAAGAGGGGGGAAGTGAGTTGAGATAAAGCGGGTCGCGTTTTTTTTCATTTTTTTTCTCTTTTCATTTTTTTTTCGTACTTTTGGCCAGGCTGCTGGTCAATTTCAAAGACGATCAAATCGACGGTGCCACCACCGGCATCACAGATCATGAAGCGCTGGCCATGAGTGAGGTTGAATTGCTCAGATTTCTTTTCGCAATAGAGCGCGGCAGCCTCCGGTTCTGAAATGAGCATGAGGCGCTCGGGGTGGTCGGTGCGCTGGACAAGCCCAGCACGAATGGCGGCCTCGCGAGTGGCGGCCTTGGCGCGGTCGCTCCACATGGCAGGGACAGTCAAACAGTAGCGGAACTTGGCCTGGTCATAATTGCCGGCAAAGCCCTTGAGCAGCTCGCCCTTGACGTGCTCGTGGAAGGCGCGCAAGTAGTCGGCAATGACGTCGATAACGTTGAGGCCATTGGGCAGCTGGTCTTGTGTGTCGTCCATCAAAAACAGCTTAAACTTGGACATCAGCAGATAATCCTGGCTATTGGGCTTCATCGCAATGCGGCGCGCGGCGTGGCCCCAATCCACAAGCGACGTTGATCCCTTTCGGTACAGTGCGAGCGAGGGCGTCTAAAAAAAAAACGGAATTGAGCAAACGGAATCCCTCTTTATGTTGCCTTTCCCGGTTGTGGTCAATCTTTTTGCTGGGTACCTTGGGGTAAATGTTGTTATTTTGGCGAGGCCTTTTTTTTTTTAAAAAAAAAAAGAAGGGGAAGGGGTGGATGAGCAATCCATTGATCCAATTGATCTCTCACGCACCCCCGATTGCGCTTTCACAAGGCGTCACACGCGTGAAAATAAGGGGTTTTACCATTTCACGATATCGTAAACCTCGTCAGTTTGCGCAAAGGCGTAGCAGCAGCCGGAATATGTCGTGCCTAGCCGAGGAAAGAGCCAGAAAATAAAAAAAAAAATAGAGGGTTTAGTGAGGACAACACGGATCGGCAAAAGCAAAGGATGAAGCAAAACAGGACTTACCAAAGTCAATACCCACAATAACAGGAAAATCGGCATAGTTGAACGCACCACTATTCATTTTCAACAAAACAAAACGATAGCACGAGGGGAGAAAAGGGGAGATGAAAGAAAGACAACAGCAGCAAGAAGAACAAGAAGAAGAAAAAAAGAAAGAAGGAAAACAAAAGGAAAAGCACTAGCTTGCTTTTCGTTGGCCCCCCGATTTGGCCCTGAATGGCTATTTTTAGATTTTGCTCGCGTTGGTTCCCTTACTGCTTGTTTCTTTTCCACTTCTTTTGCCAAGGCGTAAGCCAATCCAGCCACAATCATCACCAATGCCGTTGTGGCCATTGTGGTCAACCCTAGTCATGCATTTTCCATCCTTTTTGATTCTCCAATGGCCGCCTTGGCAATGCTTCTTTGGCTTTTTTTGTCCTATTTTTTGCCATTGTCGATATTCTTGACCTCCGCCGCGTCATGACTGGTCACGACGCACTGGCTCGTTACGATTTATGAGTACGGCGATCCGCCAGGCCAGAACACCAAGCCAATTCATCTCCCCCTTTATTTTTTTCTTTTTTTCTTTGGCCTGTGTCACCAAGCAAGCAAGCAGCAGCAGAAAAAAAAAAAACGAAGACCCCGCTCGCGTTTCTTGCTTTTTTTTGCTTTTTCCCTTTTATTTGCTTTTGTTTCGTTGCCATGGTCGTTAAAAGGGTCGTGCGTGCCTCTGTGGCCGTGGTCCTCGTCTATTTGGTAAACACACGCTTTTACAAGCACGAGCACCACGCCAACACGCTCCCTTTTTTTCCGTTTCATAGGCTTTTATGGTGGCTCTTTGTTTCCCCACACCGCAAAAGATGTAAAAGACGCGCGTCGTAAAGACGATAAACCCGCAGACAAGCTCACCAGCCTTTTAGGATGGTGTATCTTCATTGGTTGCAGCTGCCGCTCCAGCCAAAATTCACATCGCCCGAGTATTATGGCTTTGCACGTAAGAATCGAGCCATGGGGGCGAGTCAGATTTAAAAAGACAACATGACGCGACTGACACACGTGCTGACGAACAGACAATGCCGTGAGAAACGTACAAATTACTACCAAGGATGAGGTCACACTAGGTAAAAAGCGGTAAAACCGTGCACGGCAAGGCAATTCGTTGTTTGACACCTTTTTTTTTTTTTTTTTTTTGTCAGGTGCGTGGCACATTTTGCCCTCGGAATTCCATTCCCAAGCTGGTCTTCGCGCGCGAGATCACGTGGATGGCGACGCTGATGCAATCCTTGCCGATGCAAAGTATGACGCGCTCATTTATTTCCATGGCAATGCCCTGCACCGTGCCGCGCCTTGGCGCATTGACCTTTATAAGGTGTGAAAGCAGTGCCGAAGCAACGCGCGGGAGGCTCAATTCGTCTTTTTCATTTCACGGAACAGATGCTGCGACTCAAGTTTCCACGCATCAATATCTTGACCATCGATTACCGCGGCTTTGGTGACTCGAATGGCTCGCCTTCGGAGGATGGACTGGCTTTGGATGCGCGCGCTGCTTTTGACTGGCTGCTGGCCAGAAATGGCAGGTGACACCATCTGTCCATGCAAAGGTTTTGAACTTTTTTTTTTTTTTTTTTTTTCTTCCTTTTTCCAGTGCCGGCTGATCGAATTGCACTCATTGGGCACTCGCTAGGTAAGCTGTGATTTGGTTCATCCTCTCGCGCGACACTGTCTCAGTGCCTTTTCTCCCTCTTGTCAGGCACAGGTGTTGCGACGAGATTGGCACAAGAATTGTCCGTCGATGGTCTGGCTCCAAAGGCATTGATTCTCCAGGCACCCTACAGCTCAATCACGAACCTGGTCTTTGAATACCGTCTGCTCGAGACATTCCCTTTGTTTGCACCACTCCAGGGCCTGCGTGGCCTCCAAGGTAAGCACATGTCCTTTCATTTTTCTCTTCATTTCCGTCATTTTAACCCCTGTTCCCCTTTTTGTCGCAGATTGGATGCTTTCAAAGCTGGTGCATCGTTTTGACTCACTCTCTCGCATCTCGGTAAGGTGTGTGCGTATGTCTCGCATGATGACGCACAAAGGGCAAAATGGGCAAAACGGGCCACAAATGGCTGATCCTTACTCTTTTTAACGATTTTTTAGTCTGCGGCCTGTCCAATCCTGATCGCGCATGGAGCCAAGGACAAGGAAATTCCCATTCAGCACGCGTATGATCTGTTTCACATGGCCAGCGCCCAGGCCATGCCTGTCGATCCGTCCAGTGTCATCATTGATGAAGCCTCGGTTTGGCATGGTCGGACGCGCCAGGAAAAACCGATCATTTTGGCTCGGCTGGAATCGGCAAATCACAATAATTGTAAGCAGCAAACCCTCACCCGCTTTCAAACAATGAAATTGGCTTGGCTCACGTGCCAGGGATGACCAAAAGGGAGTCTCAAGAATACTCATCTTTTTTTCTTTTGCAAAAGTGGGGTACTTTGATTATTTGTACGAGGCAATGGCCGAAATCACTGACTGGTGATCATGCCCTGAGTCAAATCATGATGTCCGGGCTTACTTGAGCAACACTTTTTCCTTGTTATCTTTGGGACCTCCCATTTGCCCTTGATAAACCACCTTTTTTTTTGAGTTATCACGCTCTTCTGGCTATTTTGGCGGACTTGAATACAGAAGGGTCACACAGTCCTGCTGAATTCACAATTTTCGAGATCGTAAACCTTAATTTTGATGCCTCACTGCAAGTTTTTTTTTTTGTTTTTTTTCATCCATCCTCTTGGGTCTTTCTTACTTTTTTCTTCTTTCTTGCATTCTTGTCCGTTTCTCCCACTCTCTTTCTCGCCTTTTTCACCCTCCTTCCCTCAATTTTTCTTGCGTCCATCAATTGTCATGGGAAATACGGAATCGCACCCGACTTATGTCTCCGAGGAAGTCGTGTCCAATCTGCCAAAGCGGACTCAGCAGCGTCTCTCTCGCCCACCATCCATCAAAAGTGCACACACGACGCTAACGACGACTCGCGTGCCCAAAAAGAAGCCGCCACAGCCTGGGTTTGGCTATTTTGAGGCCGCCGCCGTCGCTCGTCCGCCCGCACCCCGGAAAAAGGTAGTGCAGCCGCGCCAGCGGCGTGGTTCGACCACCACATCGACCACCACCTCCAGTAACAAGTCTGGGCAAACGGAAAAATCGACCCCAGTGTCTGCAAAGACGTCGCCGTCGCTGCTCGTCTCGCAGCACGATTTGCAGCCGCTCGATCTCCAATTCTCGACTTTTAACGATCGGCGGTACCTGGCCAACCCAGGATTCCACTTCCACACGCCCTGTGATGACGAGGAGACAGAACGCTTGGTCATCCTGGTATGTACCTCGAAAAAAAAACAGAAGAAACAAGGGGCAGGTGAACTCAATTCCTATCTTTTTTTGTAGCACTTTTTGCTAAAGTACGTGCTCAAGGGCAACGTGGCGGTGCCCATAGAATCAATGACATTGAAGCAACCAGGCACACAGATGCTCGACATTGCTTGCGGCTGTGGAACTTGGTAAGAAAAGGGCAGGCGCACCCACATGGCGACGCTTATTGTTGTTTTAAAAAAGGCAAGCACAAATTTTTACTCATCCCCCTCCTTTTTTTTTTTTTTTTTTGCGTGCAAATTATTCAGGGTGCTTGAAATGGCAGCGGATTATCCAGAAGCAGGTAACGTAACACGACATACAAAATGGAGCTCCCTGGCGGATCTAGAGGGGTCCATCGCCCCGAAAAAGGCAGCGCCGTTGGAGACGGAGGAAAGAGCAAAAGAGGGACTGTGCGCGGGATGAAATTAGCTTGTTGGGTCGTCCCGTCGTCCGAACTTCGGGACAAGGAGGATTTTTTGTCGGGAAAGACCAGTTTGCGAATACTTTGCATCGGGCAAAGGGACGAGGATGATCTTTGTTGACATAGGCGTCAGGGGGGAGGGGGGAACGTGGCACATGGCGACTGGGCACGCGCTTTGCGCCGGGCATACATCAATATTTGGAAATTAAACCCCACGATTTTTTTTTGTTTTTTTTTTCCCTCTCCATAGACGTTTATGGCATCGATCTTTTACCCAACTTTCCCACGTCCGTCAAGCCGAGCAATGCCCATTTTTGTCAACACAATTATATCTCGTCGCTGCCATTCCCCGACAATTCGCTCGATTATGTGCATGTTAGACTCATGCTGGGTTTGCTGACAAACACGCAAATGCAGCGCCTTTTGGGCGAAATCGCACGCATTCTCAAACCTGCTGGCACAGTGGAGATTGTCGACGTCGACTATCGCGTCCAACACCCCGGTCCATTGACACAGGCGCTGGTCAACGAGCAACGTAAGCCAAAAAAAAAAAATGCAAAAAAAACATGGTGGCTCATTTATTTTTGGCGATCTAGTGTACTCTGTGTTCCAACAGCGCCATATTGACTGGCAGCAGTGCCACCATCTGTCCACCGTCTTGATGACACAGCCATCCAAGCATGGATTTATCGACATCCATCAAGACACGTCGTCGATTCCACTCGGCTGGGGCGGGCAAGTGGGACAGGTTCATGGCCAGTGCTTTGAAGGGTTCCTCAATGCGATCCGACCGGCGCTACGCGAGTCTGTACAGTGCCCTGGCACTTGGAACCCGACGACCATGGAGGCGCACATGGGCCTGACGCCGTCTCTGATTCAAAAGATCATCAAAGAGTGTGTTCAGTGCCAATCGCATCTCAATTGGTACGTGTGCTACGCGCAAAAGTCCATGGTGCCTCTCGCCGCGGCGTCGCCGTCCCTGGCCACCCACTCCACCGCCAGCAAATCATCCACCTTTGTCCCATCCATCTCGTCATCTTTGGAAAACATTGTTCCCAACAAGGCACGTGCCATGCTGCCATCTGCTAATCAAGCTGGCCCGCTGCCCGCAAAGACCACGATGCCACCACCCAACTGGGAGACCATTGATAGCTTCATCTACGGCTACACGGATTAGAAATTAGATACAGTATTTGGCAATTTACACGGCCCATCGGCCTCTTTTTTTTTTTTTTTATGTGATCATTGATACCTCCTTAGCCTTTCGTTCATTAAATGCATTCGTTCCTCATTCTCTTTCACTGCAACTGGCTTTGCTTGCGTAAAAACAGCGAGCGACGGGCGCAGATTCTCGCAATCGTTGTACGTATCGTGATGATTGATGCGACAAAAGGACAAATGTGCATGAGCCTGGGGCTTGATGCCGTTGGTGGGGACCTGGGAAGGTCCTTTATCATACTGCTGCACTGCTCTCGGCAACACGGCAAGTGCATTCAGGGCAGCAGCCGGGGACCAACAAATATCATACTGTACGTACAGTATGAACAGTAGTAGGTACAGTTTTGATTGTTTTTTTTATGATACGTATCATCATACAGTGTGATGTCGATTCTTCCGTGATCCAATACAGCACCTCCTCTCAAATTTGGTGAGAGTACTGTATCATATTACAGTAATGCAAGTACTGTACGTATGAAACAACGTCGTACGCTCTACTTTGTGTCCATTAAGAATCTGCCAGTGCCCGAGAAAATACAGTACACAAAAAAATTATATGATAACATTATGATACGTATCATACTGTATACATGATTTTGGGATTTTACGTACAGTATGATACGCGCAAATAAAGTGTGTGATCCGTGCTCGTTCTGTATACCAGTACAGTATACGTACTTTTGTTCGTTTTATACTGTATGCTCAGCGGTTGGAACCTACCGTAGAACAGTAATGTGTGCTGGCACTCGAATAATGTCTGCGGCCTCGCGCAACGATGCACAAGAATCGATACATTTGCCTTTTGAAAACGAAAAAAAGCGCGTTTTTCGAACTTTGCCGGCTTGTTGTGCCTCCAGAAATGTTTTTACAGCCTTGTGGCCAGCCGACGAAAGACGCATCATGGTCTTAACTGTCGCCACTCGCCAGTATTCGGGATGGGACAGCCCGATTTTTTTGGAGCCTGCAAATTCCAAAAAACTCAAATTTGATTTAGTTTATATTTTTCTCGCCATCTGCTTGGCCGATCCCATTCAAAAACAGCGGCATCGCGTTCCTCCGTACAAACTTTGCAACAAAAAAGCTTAAAACACCAACGCGCTACGACCACTTTTTAAAAATTCAGGGGTCACACATTTAAATCCCAAACGCGGGCAAATTCAAACTCAGAGCGATCAATGCACCCCAAACAGGTAACTCCGACCATTTGCGATTGGCAGACAAAATGGTCGAGCGCCCAAAACTAAGACAAATGCCCAAAGAGTGACGCATGAACGGCGATCGACTGAGAAAAAATGCTTACTTTGGTCAAGATTTTTTTGCAAAAATTTAAGGTTTGACACTTCCAAGTTAAGGTGGTGGATTGCGTGGAATTTTTATTTTTTTTATTTTTTTATTTTGCACCTCTTTGTGCACTGCTGTCGTGCTGTGGACCGCAGCCTGGCGAAAAAATGACTGATGCAAAAAGTTAAAACCGAAGCTAGTGCGCCGCAATTCATCCCATTAGATGCTTTGGACCCGGTTTGTTAGTAAAACTGGAATAAAAATCACAGGTTTTTGACCGTTGTCGAGCAAATAGCGATCAAAGATTTTGATGGAAAAGTTAATTTTCTCTGCGAGTTTTAGCTATCCATCAATGAAACTGGTGTCATTCGATAGAGATGGAAGAGGCGCCTTCGACATGTTAAAAGCACCGCGTGTTGTTTAATCCGTTGCTGTGAACAGCGACATTGAAAATTTTCGTAATGTTTGGACGGCTTTCATCACAAGCGTACAAAGGTCATGCATTGGCGAAAAAACCATTCCAGAAATGATGTCCTAGCCTGCCTCTCTCGAATGGTACCAGTTTCATCCTGATCCACAAAATATTTCAAGAGCCCACCGCTGAATTTGGGAAAATACTCAGTATCGACATTTTGAATTACAGTATCTGCATAAGGAGCACTCAACCGACGACCTCGCAGCTCGCACCACCGGGTACACGGTACAGTAAAAAAACATTTTGAAATTGATGTCCAAGCGTGTTTCTTTCAAAAGGTGCGTGCCAAGCAGTATGATACGTAATATCATAGTTTCACCGCAATCCACCACAAAAACTGCGTCAAAGGTACAGTAGTAGATGATGGGGGTGCGTCGCTAACCTCCTACCACAAGTGGTCTAGCTCCCTCACACGTTACGTAGACCTTAGGCGAGGCCACCAGGAGGGAAATTTGCTGTTACGTATGATCCTGTATGATGATGATACAGTAGTAAATCTGCAATAAAAATTGAGAATCGACAAGACCGTTCTCGAGCAAATCGCCATTAAACGATTAAAGAAAATATCGAAGAAAGCTGTTGTTACTGTATCTCCGTCGTCATATTTACTAGCTAGGATCGTGGTGAAACTAGTGGATTCATCTGGTGGGAGAGACTTAAATGGCGCTTTCGACACGTTACTGTAAAACTTCTGGGGGTCGTGCTTTTTGTTGTCGAGAAAAATTGGAATTTGCAAGCGTGTAAAATGTCGTTCATCGGGCGGGCAAACAATCGAAAAATGACGCCCGAGTGCGTCTCGTTCGAGTGCACCACAAATTATTGCATTTCAAGAGCCAATGCTGAATTTGCAAAAATAACGGAATTTTGGATCCATCTGCGTAATGACTCAGTCAACTTCCGGTTTTTAATTTCTCATGCGAAGAGGAAATCAAAAAATACGCGTTTCAAGTGGTCTCGCATCTCTCAAATCCAGAAGTGGCGGTTCCACGCCTTGCTCGGCTAAGCAAGGGCCTCCGGTCCTTGTTCCCGTCAAGCGTCCAATTGGCGCTTGATTTTCAAGCCATTGTCAAGAAAAAGGAGGCCGAAATATTCAAATGAAAAAAAATTATGAGATGGAGACCATTGGATGACAAAGACGTGCCATGGTATTTCGCAAAATCGTGATTTATCACCCATTTCCCTTCATGATGTTCAAACCGACAGACTTTAGGTCCTTGGATTGCCTCGCTATACGTACACACTCCATAAGTCCAGATAGACGCACCTTGGTTACAAGCGAAAATGGCATGAAAAATTAAGAGTCCATCGTCTGGTTGTGACAAAAATGCGATTTCTTGGAGCTGAGACTTGCTTTCACCCCAAGGCTAACTTGACGAGGATTAGATACAGCTCCATAAAACAGGTTTCATCCGAAGGATCTTGACCTACTGCATCTATGGATGCTGGTGATCTGTGAAAAATGTACGTAAGTGTTTGGGACAGTGAGTGCGAAAGCAAAAAGGGCTTTTTTTCACAATTTTGGTTTGGCAATGGTGTGTCCCACAGCCGTGTTGCTCATGGCCCGCTTTGAATTCACGCACCTGAGACGTCTCTAGCTTGTAGATGCGCTAGCATGGCACAATGGCGCGTTTCCCAACGGAATTCACCTGAAAAAAAAGAAAATCTTCCATTGCTCGAAAACGAGCAATTGGATCGCGCTTGTTTTTAGCCATTTTCTTGGTTTCTCGATAAAGGCTTCTTGATTTGCATGCTGCTGACCTTTTTTTTTTTTTTTTTTTTTTCAGGAGCCCGCCAGGTATCCACCGCTAAATTTTGATGTGCGTGTACTGCACAAACACCATCACGCTGTCAGTCGACCGTTGTTTATCAGTAAATATGGGAAAATTGAGGGTTGATTTTAAGCCATTTTCGAGCAAATGCCCACAAACGAATTGGTTGAAAAACATGACTTTCTCCGTCAGTTTTTGACATAATCTGGCGAAACTAGTGTCGTTCGATAGAGACTCGGCATCATCTTCCAATACATCAAAAGCGCCATGGCTCATCCTGGCCATTGACGAACAAATCGAGTTTAAAAAATTGATGAAATGCTCACTCAGTGTTTGCATGCGTTCAAAGGTCCATGCATCGGGGGAGCAAACATGCCACGAGACGCTCGAGCGTGCCTCTTTCAAGCGGTGTCAGTTTCACCGCGTTCAAAGAACAATTTGACAAACCAGTGCAGCAATTCAAGGAAAAAAAAAAAAAAAAAACTGGTTGCGCGCGTAACCCGTTATCCTGGATGGGTTGCATTTCAGGTACGGTCGCAACGCGTCGCGTCAAAACTTGTTATCGAAAGCGCGCGGCGTCCAAGCCTCGCAAATCTCCGATCGTCAATGAAATCAGCTAAAAGTCTTGGCAGGGCAAGGTGATGATCCCTTTTTTTTTTTTTTTTTTTGTTTGGTCGCGACACCAAGTTTTTATTTTTAATTTTTCAACAATAATACAGATATAAAGACGAGAACAAAAACTAATTCATAAGCATGTGGGTTGGGATGGCAATAAAATAATCAATGAAAAGAAAAAAAAAATAAGGGGAAGGGGGTGGTGGTATTGGCGCTTTATTGACGGCCAGTCAATGCCTTGTGAGCTTCAGCGAGTTGAGCTTCAAGGGTACGGATGCGTTCTTCAAGGCCCTTGTCCTTTGATTCAAGGACACTCTTTTGCGATTCCAGCACGGCGATTTTGGTCGAGAGCTTGGCATTGTCGGTTTCGAGGTCGACGACGCGCTTCTCGAGGGCCTCCATCTTGACGAGCTTCTTGAGACGCGAGCGGCGCGCGGCATCAGTGTTCTTTTGGCGCTTGAGAATGACTTCCTCGGACTCCTTGCTGTCGTACGACTTGCGCTTGCCGGCCAAGCCTTGCATCGATGGCATTGCCATGGTGGGCATCATGAAGCCGGACGCGGCAGGCTGCGGCGACGCGGGCGACGACGAGCCAGGCGACGAGATCGACGATGAGCGCGCAGCCGCGGCCGATTTGGGCATGATGGGCACCAATGGCTTTTTGGCGGGCGCGATCGAGCGATACGCGGGCGGGGCAGGGACCACGGGCTTCTTGGCGGCAGCGGGGGCGGCGACGGCGACAGGAGCAGCAGCAGCAGCTTGTTGTTGTTGTTGCTGTTGAGGCGAGATCTCCGGGAACAGCGTGATGTCGGCGGCAGTCTTGTTGAGCGGGCTGGATGGGCTGGCATGCGAGACAGGCGATGCACTTGCAACACTGCTGCTGGAGCCCATCATGGCGGGCGTCATGATCTCAGGCGACGACAGGTACGCGTCAAACAAGTCTTCGACCTTTGGCTGCGTGGCGGCTTGCTTCAAAAAGTCCGGCATCATGGGCAACAATTGTGCATCGGTCAACCAATGGTCCACGGGAGGTGTCGCGAGAGGCGTGGACGCGGCCGACGAGCAGTCTTGTTGCTGAAGCATGAGATTGAGGAACAAATCGGAGGAATTCATGGTGCCGTTGGCGGCAGGCGCATTCATAAAGAACTGGGCGGTATTCATCGTGTCAAAAATAAAAAAAAAAGGGGCAGGGGATGAAAATGGGGAGACTAATCTAGGGCTTGAAATGGGCGCTGTTGGGGCTGGTTCTGGGGGGATTTGATAGGGGATGGGACTATAAAATCAATTGATGCTAATTTCCAAATGCGTTGTAATGGGTTGTTCTTTTGCGGGTGCAGGTAGAGGGCTCGTCGGTACAGTAGGCGAAGAAGGGTTTGCTAGAGTGGAGGCAACAGGCTTGGGGTTTGGCAGATGAGGCAGACATGAGTGGACACAACAGATAATTCACAAGATTATTTAACAGAGACAATAGACAGATGATAAATTGACAGAGGACACGATAGACAAGAGACGATTAAATAATAATGGAAACCATGGTTGTCAAAAATGGGCTAATAAGCGACAATGGGTTCAAGGGTTTCAAAATATATAAAAAAGGAGGTTTGGGAGTACAGGTTTGGCAAAGGAAAAAAAAAAAAGAGCAGGTATGTGTGTCTGTTCAAAAAGAAAAAGTGTCTTCGAGGAAGAAAAACAAAAACAAAAAGGGGGCGTGAAAATTGCTGCTGGGCACCATTTTATTCATGGCGCAAAGATGCAAGGTAATGATTGGTGCTGGGCTTAACTCCGGTGATGACTCTTGCACCACTTTTTGTGCATCATTTTAAAAATGATTGGCTCTCCCTTATCTTTTGCCTTTCTGGCGACCACCGCCCAAAACTCTATTACAAAATGGCGTGAATCGCCACATAAAAAAAATACAAAAGACGGTGACGGCCGAGCTACGGGGCGTGAGGATGCGCTTTGCTTTTTTCCCCCTCGTCGGCTCCATCGCTCCAATTGCACGATTTGCTGCTTTTTTTTTTTGCCTTACGGTGCATCGACACGAGCTGGTGCATCTGGATGCCGCCATGTGTTACCGGCAATGAAGGAACAGTGGCTTTTGTTCTCCCTTGTCTCACATTCTCACCCACTTTTTTTTTTTTTTTTTGTGTGCCCACATCGCCGGTTCAATGCCAGAATACCCCGTTGCCTCTTTTGGCCATCTTGGATCGCATGTTCACGAAACCTTCGTGATCCCAATATAGCAATGATGAGGTGCGATGGATCGGCTGTTGCATGTGAATCGCGGGCATGAAAAAAAAAGCAATTGACAGTTTGGTGTCGCTTTTATTCGAGTTAAATTATACAGGGTCACATGAAAAGAAGTTTGCGAGGGAGGCGGGGGGAATATGGATGGCTGTCGTCGAGAGAGAAAAACGAGCGTGATAAAAAAAAAGACGCCATGGGCTTAATACACGGTGGACATATGGTATCGCGACTCTTCGAAATCCTTGATTTGCTGATCGTGCAGGCGATGATGACGTGCGCCATTGCGCAGGCGCGATGCATAAGCGGACACGACACTGGCAAAGTAAAACTATGCACAGAAAAAAAAAGGTTTAGAGGGAGACGAATGTCCATTGACCATCAATTTCAGAAAAAAAAAAGCGCGTGGACGTGCGTCTGCGGGCGATCGCGTTACCTGAAGGAATTGAATGACGGCGATGGTGACACCAAAGGCGATGAGGAATGTCTTTACGGTATCCTCGCACGACGCTAGCGACGCTGAGTTGGCATTGAGGGTGCCTGGATAGCGGACGGGCGCGTAATAAGGGCTGTCCGAGAGAATGACGGGTTCAACGGAAGGCTGAGCATTGGAGATGCCGACAAAGCCAGAGCGGTGGCAGGCAGCTGCCATGGCATCGCGATGCGTAACCATCAATGCCATGCAAATGACATATTTGATCACCGACAGCGTGCAATTGACCCACACAATCACCGTGAATGCCTTGGCAAACTTGCGCGAAGACTATATAAAAAGCTGGTCAGACACGCCCGCTGCACGATCTTGAGCATCTTGAGCGCGATCCCATCAATGGCCCACATGGGGGGCCATGACGCGTCTTTTTTTTTTTTTTTGCATTTCTTACAAAGCAAGAGCCAAACATGCCCACGACACCGCCCAAGCAGATGATCACGGTGAACAGCAGGTCAATGTAATACCAAGGTCGCGCGGCCTGCCCTGAATACACAGTGGCAGCTAAAAATACAAAAGAAAAAAAAGGCTCGGTGAGTATTCAATTCGTCATTTTTCGTCATTTTCGCGCACCATTGATGCCCAAAAAGCCTGTCGTGGTGTCAATGAGATAGACGGCCTAAGCAATGGCAAGAATTAAAAAAAAGGGGGTATGGGTCAGTCGTCTTTGCGATAAGAAAAAGGCCAAAAACACGGGCGCGTCGGCTGCGCGCGGCTTTTGGCGGTTTATTTCGGCTTACGGCAAACCAAAACGCAATCAAAAACGTGCCAAAGCGTAGAGGAATAAAGCAACAACACTTTTCCAAGCCGACACTCATTTGCAAACAAGGAAAAAAAAAACCGAGCAAGAGCAACAAAAAGCGAAATTGAACAAAGAAACAACAAAAAAGGGATAATGGGCTTGCTACCGGAGCCCCAAGTTTTTGCCTTTTTGATTGGCCAGCCGCAAATTGGACCTCAAAATAGCTCATAGAGAGCCAGCCTCGAAAACACAAGACAAAATGGCATGAATCGACGCGCTCGCAGGGCCAAATGGCCATTGCCCGTATCATTGCATCCCATTGCGACCCCAATGCCCACACATGGTGTGTTTTTCATGATTCTTTTTTCATGCAACAAATAAATGCGAGACAAAAAAAAAAAAAAAAGAGCGCGTCGCGGCGTCAATTCCTATTTAATCTGTTTTTTTCAGTTTTTCAGTCTCTTTTTTTTTTTATGCATTACAGTATTAAGAAATACAGGTTGGTGGCGCTGATGGATTTTATTAAATGCGCCAGGCGAGAGGTGTTTAGATGGAAGAGGACGAAGCGTTCTCAGCAGCATTAGCGGGGGTATCAAGATTTGCTCTGTCGAGCCTGCGGTCGCCTGGAAAGCGGATGGACGAGCCCTCGTCGATCTGCAGCTGGTGGCGGAGCAATTCGTTGCCGAGCTGTCGCCGTCGCTGCTCTTGTTCGGCCTCATCCCATTCGGGGGGTGTCTGAAGCGCCTGTCGAAACGTGTCGCCAAGGAGCATGGCGTCCGACGATGTGAGGATGGATGAGCGGCGATGCCAATTATTCGTTGTCTGGGACGTGGGTGACGTGCCGCCGGCCTTGTCGTCCTTGGATGTCGACGCGTGCGCCATTTCGGGGTCACCCATGTACGCGTCATGCGGCTGCTGCGAGGGATGATGCGACAAACCTCCACCACCACTCGTTGGCAAGGGCGGAATGGGCAATTGTGAGGATGTACCGCGGATGGATGACAGCGTGAATGGGAAACGACGCTTGTGATAGCACCACAGACCAAACAACGCGAGCACAAGAGCCAATGTCACCGAACAAAGCGTCAAAACAATGATTGCCCAGATCGGGAAGTTTGGCGACCCATTGTGGCTCATGCTGCTACCGGCTGACGTGGCGGTCGTCCCTGTCGTGCCGCTGCGATGCTCTGATTTAATAATAAAAGGAGACGCGCGTGAGGTCAATGGGCACAAAAACAAGAAAACAAGCGCGTTTTTAACCTTTTCGACTTACGTTCCACAGTCCACGCAAACCCAGGATATGTGTGTTTTGGGTCATTGATGCCACGCTGTGGGTCCCAATCTGGCGGCAATAGATAGCCAAGCATGGGCCATGCCAATTGCGCTTGATCCGTCAGTGGCCGCGAGAACCACGAGTCGTCAACGGTGATGCTCATGGCGCCTGCCTCGCGCTCGATGTTTGGCCACATTTTAACAAGCCTGAGCGACGTGTCTTTGGAGTAGATGTACAAGTTCAATGTGTCCTAATTAAAAATAAGGGCACATGCATGCAAAAAGGGCTGTGAGTTCATGGCTGCAGCAGCTCATTTTTTTTTTTTTTGTTTCGTCGTGTGTCTTACATTGCTTGCATATGCGATGTACCTGAAGAAAATAAAAAAACACGGGTGGTGAGGCATGCATTGAGTTTTTTTTTTTTTTTTTTTAAACAAAAATGATAACGTCCATACGTTGGATTCCAAACGAATTGATGTGTAGACCCATTGACCCAAGTCTCTTGTGGCAAGGGCGAGCACATGGGACTCGCAAGACACTCGGAGGTGTCCCCTATGATCATCGTTTGTGTAAAAAAAAAAAGTGAGAAAACCGCGTCGCGACGCGTCATGCAATTTTTTACGCACCTTTTCTTGGCAAAATGTCCATGGCGAAGGAACCAGTGCCCGTGAAAGCAAGAATAAAAAGAGAAAAAGAGGCTCAAGGAAAAAAAAAAGGCAAATGAAGGAAGAGAAAAGGAAAAAATGCAACGAAAAAAATGACAGGCTGCTTCTTCTGTACAAAAAAGCATTAAGGAGAACAGACGGGCGCTTCGCATCAGCAAATGGGAATGGAGGATCACCCGTTGTGCGGTTGAGGGCTGCATGCGAGATTCCGATGGGTCTTTTTTGTACAAATAGGAGCCATTGGAGGCCAATGAGAGGTCCCAGTGTGGGGCACTGAATCAGAAAATCCAGGGGTTCGTGCGACGCGATAGCTTGGATAATAGAGGAGGGCTAGGAGCAAAAGAGCGATAGGTTGCATTTGAGTGTGCATTGATGCTTTTTTGTTCAGGAGAAAAAGGGGCAAAAGGATCAACGCGGGCCATTTTTTTTTCTTTGTTGTTGTTGTTTTTTGTTGTTCCTTGAACTTTACAAGATGCGGCCGGGCGTCACATGAAATGGGTAATAAACTTTGAACAAGGTGAAAAAAAAAAGTGCGCACACACACACACACACATACGCACACACAAAAGCCCTGCCCGGCTTGATTTCATAAGGAGCAAGGATCGGTGCAAGAAATAAAAAAAAAAAAAAATCAGGGCCACTTCTGTGACCCTTTTTTGGATCCAGCCTGGTTTTTTTTTTTTTTTTTCGGGTGACCAATTGTTTTTCTTTTTTGTTCTTCTTCCTCGCTCTTGTTGTCCCCTCGTCCATACGTCGTACGTCGGCCCCACTCCCCCTTTTTCCTTCCTTCCACCCACGTTTCCACGCTCTTCAGCGCTCGCTCGGCCTCGACCAAAGCAACCTGTCATTTGTCTTACCGTCTTGTTGTGGTTCTTTTTCTTGTGTTTTAGGTTCTTTTTTGTCGTCCTTTTTTTTTTTTCTCTTTTTCGTCTCTCTCTTTCTCTTTTTTTTTGCACCATGGTCAAGTTGGAGGACTTTTTCAAGGAGCTCAGCGTGCAGACGACGACGTCGCAACAACTTTTGGCGAAGCGGCCCATTCCCGCGGGCAGTCTTATTATGGAGCAAGCGCCGTTGACGCAGGTGCCATTGCCGTCGGTGCGTCGGCAGCGATGCAATTATTGTCTCCGTCGAGCGTCATTGCAATGCTGTGGACGGTGCCGATCTGCGTATTTCTGTAGCAATACGTGTTTCCGCAATGCGTGGCTGCATTATCACCATGTGTTGTGCGAGCCGCTTGAATATGATACGTACACGAATGTGGATGCGGATCGATGGCTTCTTGAGCGGGCCGCGCTCACGCTGCACAGTCACGCACGTCTGAATAAGCACAATTCTCATTCTCCGCCGCACCTGAAATATGCCATCCAAGCGCTCGAATCGCACCCCCAACAATTCGACGACCATTGCGTCGACCAGCAAGTCCATCAGTTGCATGGCGTGCCTCCACCCGCACAACCCACACGTACGCCCGGCGCAACCACCACTTGCGTGCCATCCGTGTCCATTGATTTCCAGGATGTGTCGGATATGCTTGCTCCCTTTGATTGTCCGTTCACCGCCAAGGAATTGAAGCAAGTCCAGGCACAAGTCACCCTGTCGCGCTTTGACATTTGGGATCCGGAGCAGCATCTGGACAAAGTCGGCTATGGCGTGTATCCCGTCACCACTCTGTATGTCCAACACTCGTGCCGCCCCAATTGTGCCGTGACTTACCGACAAGACAAGCAACGCATCGTCGCTCTGCAGGATATTGCTCCTGGCGATCGCATCACTATCAGTTATGTCGATTTGACCCTGCCCAAACAAGAAAGAATGGATGATTTGCGTCGTCGCTTTGGTGAGGATTATGTGTGCAAATGCGAACGATGCGAAGGCGACTTGCAAGGCCTTGATACTCTCTTGAGTCTGCCCAGTGCCACTCAATTGCGTGCCGACCAAGCCGCCACGATCCTCGACGAGGACATCAAATCTTGGAATATGCTGGACACCGTCAAAAAGTTGCAAACAACAGACAATGGCTTCCACGGCGAAATACCACCAAACACGCGCATGCATCCGTCCGAATTCTCCCATTACATCAGCCGCTGCATTGCCCCGGAAATATACGCAAATGACGCGCCTTTGCCTGCTGCTACCTCGGACGCGTCGGGCGCAGCCGATTCTTTCCACAGCATCCAATCTTTTTCGGCCTTTGCACGCCACGCCCATAGCTCGCCCACAGACCTCAAGCCCATTATTGATTGTCTGATAGCCACTGCCGCCGTCCCCGCCTTTTCCGTCAGCATGATCCACGCTGCAGAGCGTGCATTGCGCTCGTACATGGACAAACAGCAATGGGCAGAGGCATCGCGCTGCGCAACCTACCTCTTTGTCGTCTATCGCCTCGTCTACCCGTCGCTGCATCCCGTCTGCTCTTTCCACGCTACCGTCTTGTCCAAAACATGCTGGAATTTCCTCGTGCAGATGGAACTCGCCGGCATCGGCACAAAGCTCGAAAAAATCTACTTGCACGGCATCAAGACATGGATCGACGTCGCCAGAGACTCGGCTCTCTATACCTTTGGCCAAGAATCAAGCCTCTGGCGCGAAATGGTCGACCTCCAATGGGTCTTTGAACGCGACCAGAGGCTACGATGATAAAAAACAAAAAAACACATCAGCACCCAAACCGTATATCTTCCCCCCACTTTCCCTGCCCCTTTTTCATCCTTGTCTGTGTGTGCCCGCGTCGTTTTTCTCTCTCTCTCTCTTTTTTTTTTATTTCGCTCGTTTGCCCCTCATTTATTCTATCTATTAGTTTACATTTGTACTTTTTCCCTTTTTTTTTTTTTTTTTTTTTTTTTTTGTGGCCTCCGCCTCCATCCCCTCATCATGACTTGTAGCATATTTTCCATGGAGATCCGGCGCTAATAAACGGCATGGCATTTGAAAGCATGATCTCTTACAGCGACGCCCATTTTCATGTGATTTCATCCCTCTGGCATAAGATCATCGTGAAAAAAAAAGATGTGGGGTTGGCCAACCCGGCAAAGTGGGCCACCTGATCGGGGCCGTGTCCCGGTGGGCTGACAAGAGCGGAGTCTCTTTGTGTGTCGCGAAATTGAAACAGGCACATTGTTCGTGACCAGCATTTACATGATTCAATGGGACGAAAATAAGCCCCAGGGGCGACATAGGATCTATCATGACACAAACAGGTCGAAGAAAAACGATTCATGGTAGTTTTAGAGGTAGCAATTTCACATCTTTTCAGCAATTGTCCATTGTAGAACACTTTTAGTCACGTTTTTTGATCACATCTTGCTCCATTGCAGGCAAGGAGGCTTCAAGTTTGGTATAATGTTTTCAATCACTATAATGAACATCTGGATCAAGTTTGACAGAGATCAAACCGCTGTAATGCCAGCAATCTCAAAATAGGGCGGAACAAGACACTTTTTTTCGTATTACTCGACGGTGCTTGAGTTGACATGGAAAAGAAAATTTACGGAAAAAAAAGCCCATGTCACGCTTTCGTCTTCTGTTGCAACATGTAGAGACGTCGATCAAGGATGTGTAAAAATAATTGCAATTAAAGCGTTTTGGCTTATTTTGGTCGCACTGTCGATAATTTTGCAGACAACGCGGAATGTCACTGTTTGAACTCTGTTGACGCGACGATTCTCTTTCAAAAGAGCCCACTCTTGAAGCTTTGCGGCCAAAAGATGACGCACCAATCTTGATTTTCAAAATCGACGTTTTTCCTAGGGGTGCAGTCGAGGATTTGAAAAAGACTAAATTTTGGTCCTCGGATCACCACGCCATTCACACACATGGTGAAGGGCACCTATTCACCGATAGAGGTGCAATAAAAAGCAGGGGTTCATTGGCTAGTTTCGGCGTAAAATGCAATTTGCCTCTTTTTTTTCGCCTCAAGGAAAAGTCGACGAAAATTGGCCACAGAGCCATGAGTCTGCAACCATCAGAAAGAGCATGGCTTGTTGCATACGTGGATATCAATGATCACAGGAAAAAACGCGTTTCAGGCAGAATTGGCGCAACGCACACGTTTGCGGGGCAACATCGACGCGTGATAAACCGCGTCAGTCATTGTGTGACACGCGTCTGTTCCCAATCAAATCCATGCATATGGCGTGTTTCTTACTCGTGGATGCGTTGGCGGGGCTCCATAGGCGCGTTTTTCCCGTGCAAATCGCGTTTGTAATTTAATCTAAAATTGCTTGTTGCTCGACAACGAGAAAGTGGACCGCGCTCTTTTTTAGCACTTTTCGCCGTTTCACCATTAGACTCTACATGTGTGCAAGTTTGGCAGATTTCTGGAGACCCATTTTTTCGATTTTGGTTTGGGAGCTCGAAACGGTCAAAATTCAGATTTGTTTGTAGCGCGCCTCGCTTGCCTTTGACTGCGGCGCGAAAAGTTTCACTCGGGCGTTTGAGCTTGCCGATTCACGTTGCGACGTATTTCACGGCGCTGCAGCGCCCGGTTTATCAGAAGCAGTCCAATTTTTCTAAAATGAACTATTTAAAGATCATCTCTGGACAAACATGCCCAAATGATCCCGAAATTCAAAGAGATGATAAGAGAGGCATGAAGCGAGCAGTGGCAAAATTTCCCAGCAATTGAATCAGTGTCGTCCTGTGAATTCACCTGCTAATCGTCTCCAATTCCGCAAAATCGCCTCACACGTACGTAGACTATTATCTCGATGCTGTTTTTGATATCAGTTGAACCGCGCCATCCAGTTAGAGGTATCGCGCGACTTACAAGTGCACTTGGCTGTGAGATTAGCTAGTGTCAGGCCTCCATGCATATTTAAAATTGAAAATGAAGATTTCACGCGTCAACTAATAATGAACGCGCCTTGCTTGGCGTCCACCGCATGCTGACGCGGTACGTGTGACTTGCAGACAATCGGAGCATTGGTAAATGTAACTTTTTTGCTCTGTAGATCATGTCTACAAACCAAAAATAAGAAAAAGTAGAGATATTCCATGCAAAACAGGTCGACGTCAACGGCTTTTTCCGTGCTTTTGACAAGTTTCATGCTGCAAAGCCTGCCGCTTTTGGTAGGGGGGCCTTCCAATTTCATTGTGCGACCAATGCTATTTTTTGGGGAACAATGACACCTTGGAATGACAAAACGCAATAAGCGCACAATGGTTTCCTTTTCACACCTTGAACATCGCAAAGACAATTTATTTGCAAAAGGTACAAGAAGTTTACAGTCATGTTGAGCTGGCACCCCTCATTGAAGCGGCTCTAGGATGGGCCATTAACAATTGGACATTTGGGCTGATCAAAAGGGGCAAGATTTTCGGATTCAGCATCCGGGGCGCTCGGATTGGGTGTCCGCGCAAGGGGGGAATACGTGGAATGCCATTACGGTCAAAAAGGGTCCGCCGCTTTGCTTGCTCCATCTCGCTTTTCTTCCCTGCTTTCTGCATCTTTTTTAGATCCTCCTTTTTTCCTTTGCGAGATCAACTTTTAATGTAAGTTGGCGGTGCCCTGGCAGTTGCTTGAGGAGGTTGTATGATGTATCCAAGGTTTGCTCACAAGAGCTGTGCCTCTCTCTCTCTCTCTTTTTTTTTTTTTTTTATCTTTTTATCTTTTATTGTTGGATGCTTAGGACGCAGACCCTGGTGCAATCGCCAAGGATAGCTACGGCGTCGCTTCACGTGCCCCTGCCGCGTCAATGGCACTTTTACGTGTGGCCGTTTGTTATCCTGTATCCTCTTTTCACCTACGTTTATTATTTCCAATATGACGTGTACCTCAAATCGGAAGAATGGACCTTTGTCACCCTTGTTGGCCTTTTGGTCGTGCATAGCTTGATCTTTTTGTCCGGTCAGTGGAGTGTTGCCATCAAGGCACGCTTCACCTGCTTGCGCGTAAGGATCATCTTTTGTTGAGATGTTTATGAGGAACGCGTCCATTGATGGTTTTTTTTTTGGCTTTTTCGGCAGGAATCTGATGTGCGCAAAGCGACCAAGATCATGATCCAGCCATTCCGTTATCAAGGCACAGGCACCATCTGTGATTTGCACCATGGCGAGCCCACGACCACGCATCCCGATGGCGAGATTTCCTTTGTTTTTCAACAAAAGAAGTACATTTGGGATGAGGACAAGCGCCAATTCCGCATGATTGTCTACCCCTGCGACCTTCAGCCCCGTGTTGCCATCTTCCAGAATCTTGAAGGCCTTCGCAAGAGCAAGGTCACCGAGGCTAAAGAGACCTATGGTGGAAACAAGTAAAAAAAGAAAAAAAAATGAGAAAAATATTGTTTGCAGGGCTCATCCGGCACCCATTTTCATTCTCGCGACGTGCTCACCGTGCTTTTTTTTTTTTTTGTCCAGGTTCGAGATCCCCATGCCCACCTTTAGCGAGCTGTTCAAGGAGCACGCGGTGGCGCCATTCTTTGTTTTCCAGGTGTTTTGTGTCGGTTTGTGGTGCTTGGATGAATACTGGTATTACTCGCTGTTCACCCTGTTCATGCTCGTCGTGTTCGAGGGCACCGTCGTGTTCCAGCGCCTCAAGACCATTGGCGAATTCCGCGGAATGAACCAAAAGCCCTTCCCGATCTACGTCAAGCGCGACAACAAGTGGATTCAATTGCAAACGGACGAATTGCTGCCTGGCGATCTCGTCTCCGTTGGTAAGCTGCGCAAAATGGGTGGGGGTAGTGGTTCTCAGTGGACAGCCATTGACGCCCCCCCTTTTTTTGCATTTTTCTTTTCTTTTTTTTTATTTTAGTGCGCACCAAGGATGATGAAGGTGTGCCTTGCGACATGGTGATTGCTGATGGCTCTTGCATTGTCAATGAAGCGATGTTGTCTGGCGAATCGACGCCTTTGCTAAAGGTGCGTTTCCAAAATTGGCGGAATCCGGTGTTGCAATGGCTCCTTATTTTTTTCTTTCTTTTTTGGTCATTTAGGAATCTGTTGCGCTGCGCAACCCCGACGATGCGTTTGATCTGATGAACGCGGACAAATTGAATGTGTTGTACGGCGGCACCAAGGTGCTCCAGGTGACTGCGCCCACGAATGGCGCACCCGATGGCGGCTGCTTGTGTGTTGTTGCACGTACTGGTTTTGGCACGTCGCAAGGCGAGCTTGTGCGCACGATGATCTTCTCGACGGAGCGCGTCTCGGCCAACAACTTTGAAGCGCTGCTGTTTATTCTGTTTTTGCTTGTGTTCGCCATTGCCGCCTCGTGGTACGTGTGGACCAAGGGTGTTGAGAATGATCGCAAGCGCTCCAAGCTTCTGCTCGACTGTATCCTCATCATCACCTCTGTTGTGCCGCCCGAGTTGCCCATGGAATTGAGCCTTGCCGTCAACAGCTCCTTGGTCGCCTTGTCCAAGTTTGGTATGGCCTCCCTATTCTCTCTCTCTCTCTCTCTCACACACACACACACACACACACACACACACACACACACACACACACACACTACACACCGCAATTGCTCGTTCTCATCCTCTTTTTTTTCATATAGCCATTTTCTGTACTGAACCCTTCCGCATTCCTTTTGCTGGCCGTGTTGATGTTTGCTGCTTTGACAAGACGGGCACGCTGACTGGTGAGAATCTGGTCTTTGAAGGTGTTGCCTGTGCTAGGTAAAAATTTGGCCAGCACGAGCCCGATGGACCCATTCAAATTCTTTTTTTTTTTTTTAATCTTTGTAGCGATAATGGCTCGAGCACGGAATTGGCGCCTGCGACGCTTGTTGAAGAAGAGACCAAGTATGTTTTGGCGACCGCGCACGCTCTTGTGGAGCTTGAGGACGGGATTGTTGGCGACCCCATGGAAAAAGAGACGCTCAAGGCGCTGGACTGGCAATTGGGCAAGAATGACACGGTGCACGACCGCGCCAACCATCGCGACACGCTGCACATCCGCCGCCGCTTCCAATTCTCATCGGCTCTCAAGCGTCAGTCGTCCGTGTCCACGGTGTCGCGCCTCAACAAGACATTTGTCGCGGTCAAGGGCGCTCCCGAGACCCTGCACCACATGTACACCCACGTTCCCGACGATTATATGGAGACTTTCCGTCATTTCACTCGCAAAGGCAGCCGTGTCCTCGCTCTCGGCTACAAGTACATTGATGGCATCTTGAGCACGGACCAGGTACACGCAAAAAAAAATCGAAAAAAAAGGGTGGGGAAGGGAAATACAGAGTGATTGTTGTGGAGCCAAAATTGGCACGTCGAGTCTAATGATCGCTTTTTTTTCTATTTTCACAAAGATCAACGCTTTGGATCGCGATCATGTGGAAGCAGGGTTGACTTTTGCCGGTTTCATTGTTTTCACGTGTCCTCTCAAGGATGACGCGATTGAGTGCATCAAGGAATTGAACGAGTCGTCGCATCGCTGCGTGATGATCACGGGTGACAACCCATTGACAGCTTGCGCTGTGGCCAAGGACGTGGCGATTGTGGAGCGCGATGTGCTTATCATTGACAAGGACGAGGAATCGGTTGACAATTTTGTTAACATCCATTCGATCGACGATGAGATTGCCATGACGGTGGATGCCGAGGCTCCTCTGGATCAGGCACTCCTGGCCAAGTACGACTTTTGTCTGACGGGCGCCGCCATGAACCTGTTTATGCACAAGCCAAACATGCATATCCTGCTTGAGCACACGTGGGTGTATGCTCGTGTCACTCCCTCTCAAAAGGTAAGAAGAAAAAGAAAAGAAAAAAAAAACCAGAATTGGGAGGACGCCAATTCATGTTTTTCTCCTTTTTTTTTTTTTTTTTTTTTTTCCTTAGGAATACCTTTTGACCGGATTGAAGGATCATGGCTACACGACGCTGATGGCTGGTGACGGCACCAATGACGTGGGTGCGCTCAAGCAAGCGCACATTGGTGTGGCGCTGCTGGATGGCACGCCCGAGGATTTGCAAAAGATTGCCGAGCGCCAGCGCATCGAGCGTTTCAAAAACATGTATGAACAGCAAAAGAAGATGGCTGCGCGCTTCAATGCGCCTGTGCCGCCTCCTCCCCCTGCCATTGCCCACCTGTACCCCGAATTTGCCGCCAACCAGAATCGCTTGCAGCAGGCCAATCTCACGCCTCAGCAGCGCCGCCAATTGGAAACAAAGCAAAAGATGGAATCCGCCGCAAACAAGCTCCTTGAGGACATGGATATGGAAGAGCCTCCCACAATCAAGTTTGGTGACGCGTCCGTCGCCGCTCCCTTTACTTCAAAGCTCCGCAATGTCGTCGCTGGTAAGAAAAACGCACCCAAAAAAAAAATCACAACAAAAATACCAATTGCCTTCTTTTTTTTTTTTTTTCGTCACTAGTCAACAATATCATTCGCCAAGGTCGCTGCACGCTTGTGGCAACGATCCAAATGTACAAGATTTTGGCCCTCAATTGCTTGATTTCGGCATACAGTTTGTCTGTTCTTTATTTGGATGGCATCAAGGCCAGTGACACGCAAATGACCATCTCTGGTGTGTTGATGGCCGTGTGCTTCCTTTGCATTTCGCGTGGCAAGCCGCTCAATCGCTTGTCAAAGGAGCGCCCTCAGCCAAACATCTTCAATCCCTACATCATTTTGTCTGTCCTCGGCCAATTCTCCGTCCACATTTGCGCTCTGATTTACATCAACAGCCTTGCCAAGTTTTACGAGCCGTGAGTGAAAAAAAAATCAGGGGAAACAAAAAAAATCACGCGATTGACCCCGCTTTTTTTTGCCAACGTCATCCCAGTCCCAAGGAAGTTGATTTGGAAGGCGAGTTTGAAGCCAGTCTGCTGAACAGCGGTGTGTACCTGATTCAATTGGCCATGCAGGTGTCCACGTTTGCCATCAACTATCAGGTAAGGCCGCGTGATCGGATCACTTGCAATGAAAAAAAAAGAAATCCCCCAAAAAAAGACGCGTTTCTGCGCGCACGCGACATGCGGGTGTGCATGAGAAGACTAGACTGACCGCGTTGCTTCTTTATCTTTTATTGATAGGGTCATCCATTCCGTGAGCGCATCCAGGACAACAAGACCTTGTACTACGGTCTGATGTCGGTCGGTGGCATTGCGCTCGCCGGCGCCATGGAGCTGTTCCCGGAAGTCAATGAGCAAATCAATTTGGTGAAATTCCCCAGTGTGGTAAGCTTGGCCAACAATGCGTTTAGGCTGGTGTGACCGACATTCCGAGAGAAAGAGAGGAAAAAAAAAAAGGCAGACGTGTCTGTGTTACACTGACAGAGATCGATGCTGATGAGGGACCGGGCGGGTTGCGATCCAAAAAAAAAGTGCTCATGGGGGATATGGTGTCGCTGCGGTGCATGGCGTGTGTACCCTGAGCCGCGGACGATGCAAAAAAGCAAACCAATGCCTTTGTTTGTCCCCCTTTCTTTGGAGCATGACGATGTGGGGGGAGCAACGGAACAACCAAAAGGAGGATCGGTCAGGCACGGTTGCGCAGTCGACGTCCAAGGTGGCTCACGCACTCTCTTTTTTTGAATTTTTCTTTTCGGCAGTTCCGAGACAAATTGACGCTGTGTATGCTTCTTGATTTCGGTATCTCGTACGCGATTGAAATCGTCACCAAGCACTTGTTTGCCGACAATCGCGCCAAGCCCATTGCGCGCCGGTGATTTCTATTTTGTATTTATGCCCTTTCGTCCGTGTACACTCCCCCCCTTTTTTTTTCTTGCCCCCCCCCCTTGCTCCTTTGCCCATGTCTTTTACGTCATGGTCCCCTGTGTGGGGGAGCATTCTTGCTATTTTTTTTTTTTTTTTTAGAGTCAGGCAGTAAAAAAAAAACAAGACGGGACTTGCTTCTTTCCGGTTTTAGTGCGATTATGCCGTGGGTGCTTGTGTAAGTGTGTGTGCAATTGCGTGTGTGCACCCACTTTTTCCTTCTTCACGGACCTGCAAGCAAGAGGTCATGGGTCGTGGTACAACATTTTCCACATAGCAAGGCCAAATTTGGGGGACAACGAGGTGGCAAAAGAATCATGGGCCCAGTCTTGTCCTCCACACCCACAAAAAGAGGCAATTGACCTTCTATTTCAGCAATTCGTTTGTCCATCCATTGCTTCGTCCTTTTTTTTTCTTTTTTTTTGTGAAAGGTGGAGGGGAACGAATGAGAATTACAAAAGGGACGCCGAGGCCGCGGATTGCTAGAGTCCAGACAACGCCGTCGCGCCTTTCAAGTCTCGCCCTTTCTCCCGTGCTGTCCTCATTGGGTGGGGCGTCCGCTCCGCCTCACCCGATTTGCATTTTCCTTCGCGTCCTCTTTTTTGTGCAAGCCGAAAAAAAGAGGATGGTACCACTTGGAACTCACGTTGACGAAAAAAGCATAAAAATATTGAGCACAGTCCACCGTGTAACCCTCATCTGCTGTCCATTTTTGTCTACTGGAAGCTTCAATTCCTCTTGGACCTCCGTGGTGCCTATAAATGAGAAAGTTTCTTTATTCTTGAGCTTTTTTTTTTTTTCATTTGATTCTTTTTTCTTTCTCCTCCCTCTCTCTCTCTCTCTCTCTCTCCTCTTTTCTTGTCTTCTATCCTGTCTTGATCACATCATCTTGTCACTGGGTTTTCCTCTCTTTTGTTACTTTTTCTGATACCAAGCCACGTTGCCGAGCCAAGGCCAGCATTTCCATTTTTTTTTTTACCACAAATTCATATATACCTGCATGATCGCATCAGACAAGACGGCACATCTTCCGCACGACGAGAGCCGAGGGCGAAGCTATTGCTTAATTCATCGCAAATACTTTGAAACCAGTTGGTGTCCTGACTGTGACAAAAAAGGTAAATGCATTGCCTGCAAGCTGGTCGTGATCTGGCGCTGATCGAGCTTTTTTTTTTTCTTTTCAGCACACTAGGTGCGCATGAACAATTCTTGTCCCGTCCCGTGAGTGGCTCAATTGCTACCCCCTTGCGCGTCTTTTTCTTCCTCTCTCGCTCGCTTTCACCGTAATATATGAATTTTCTTTCTCCAAACCTTCCCCATGCTCTTTTGTAAATCCCCTCACACGCCTTCATTGTCATCTTCCTTATTTTACGCACTGCATGATCATTTTGTAAACGTGCACACTCGCACACACAAAACACAGACACACACACATCTTATCACGCGTCAATTTGTTCCCCCTTTGTCTCCCACCCCCTTTGTCTCATTATGTTAGCCTCGGACGAAAAAAAAAATATGTGTATTTTCTTAGCCTCAATGGATAATTAAAAAAAAAGTCTCATGTTTGCCCAATGGAGAAGCCGGCTGAATCCGCCGGGATGGCTCTTAGGTTACGCGGACTGTTGACGATCCAAAATCAATTCTAAAGATAACATCGTGTTGATCTGGTTGGATGGCCGATCCTGTTCGAAAAAAAAATTGAATGGGTGTGGGAAAACAGAAAGCTTTGGCCGCGCCGTATCTTTTCTTGACTTCAAAGCGGGGAACCCGGCGCGACTTGCTCGGTGTTTGTTGCACATTGGGTCTTTTTTTTTTTTTTTTTCTAAACACAAAGAGCGCGAACAAAAGGGGAAATCACAAGGCAAACAAGGCACATGGTACACAAGAAAAAAAAAAAGGACTCGTTTTTATTCTTCCTGTTTTTTTACTCGCTTTTCCAGCACAAGGTCAATCAGGCCAAAGTTTTTGGCCTCCTCGGCGGTCATAAAGTAGTCCCGCTCCATCATCTTTTCAATAGTGTCAAGGTCGCGGATCCCCGTATGGCGCTGATAGATGCGATTGAGCCGCTCGCGCACGCGCAGAATCTCGCGCGCGTGAATGGCAATATCGGATGCCTGGCCAGACGCGCCGCCGCTTGGCTGATGAATCATCACCGAGGCATTAGGTAATGCGTATCGCTTGCCAGCCTCACCTAAGGATTCCAATGCATAAAAAAAAAGGATGAGCGAAAAATAGAATCATTGTTGTGGGGGGGCCACGCCCAATTTTTTTTCCCTTGCACATTTCCAGCGCGTCCTCCCCCCCCACTCCCTTTTTCCATACTCACACACGGACCAGGTCCCCTCTTTCCACACTGGCGGCGGCACTTGCTCAGGACTGCGCGCATTTCTGATTGTCCCCCCTTTTTCCTCCCATACACAAACACCACGGGGTTGTCCATCACTTGTTGCTTTTGCTTACCCGCTGCTAAAAGCAAGGACCCCATGCTGCAGGCCTGCCCGTGGCACAAGGTCGACACGGGGGATTGGATGTACTATAGAAAGATAAACAAAAGACGGGGTGTTGGGTTCGTTGGCCCGGATTTCCCTTCGCACCCTCGGAATTTCTGATTTGCGCGCATCAATGGCATGTGAACGCTTTTTTTTTTTTACAGAGCCTCATCAATTGCCTGTCGTCCCCTTTTTCCTTACTTGCATCTATGAGAAAAAAAAAGGGTATCACCAGATGAGTTTGCCTTGCTATCCTTCCGTGATGCAAGCCATGGGCCAAGTTCCTTTTTTTCGTCGTGGCCCACGTGGATCCATGTTTCCATAAGATGCCGGGACAAAAAGAGAGGGGGAGGAAGAGGAGGAAAAGGCCGATTTTTTTTTTTTTTTTTTTTACCGTGTCGTAAATGGCCATGCCTGCGGTGACACTTCCGCCCGGCGAGTTGATGTAGAGATTGATCGGCTTTTCGGGATTCTCGGCTTCCAGGAACAGCAGCTGTGCAACGATGACGGATGCGACACTGTCCGAGATCTATGCAAGGAAAAAGAAGGGTGGGGGTGTCAATTGGGGCCGTCAAAGCCGAGTCGCGTGCCTGGGTCATGCCTCCTCTCTTTCCCTCTCCCCCTGCACCACTTGCCCCTCCTTCTCACGCGCGCAGCGTGCCCCGCGCCACATGAAAAAAAGCCTTCTCCACATATAAACGTCAACCTTGTCTACTTACGTGACCATTCAAGCAGATGATCCGCTCTTTGAGCAGCCGTGAGAAGATGTCATAGGAACGTTCACCACGACCCTAGTGCAGAGAAAATAAAAAAAAAGGAATGTGAGTGGTGTGTGAACGCGTGCAACCTCGCCGTGAGCACATTTTTCTTTTTTTTTCTGTCCTTCCGTTGCTTACCGTCTGCTCCACCACAAAAGGAACGAGATTCTGCGCACGCGGCTCGTCAGTCCACCCCATAGTCATAAGGCGCTGGCCCCCTGGAAAGAGCTGACGTGGACACAAAACGAAAAAAAAAAAGAGCTTTGGGAGTGAGTTCTCGGTGTTTTGGCCGGCGCCACGCGCCATCACGCGACGCCAAGGTCAACTTACGCGTGCGCATGGTTTCCACTGGCGACGGAGAAGAGGTGACAGCATAGAGGATGGCGTGGGAGATGAAAGAAAAGACAAAGACGAAAAAGAAAGGCAAACGTGAGAGACCAACACGATCGTCATTGCCGTGACCAAAAAAGGTAAAATTTAATCCCCGCCTGCTTTGCGTCCCCCTTTTCTTGCATGAACAGCGTGAGAGATCCACGAAGATGAGAAAAAGACACAGATTTAATGAAATGAGAGATCAGGAAGATGAATAATGTACAAAACGATGAAAAAAAGTGGGTACTAGGCATGCATGGTTGTAAAAAAAAAGGTTACGACTTGGAGGGGGTATTGCCTGACTTCAAAAGATCCAAGAAGTTTGCTTTGGACATGGTCGACACTGTCAAAAAAGAAAAAAAAAGCAAGTGAGCCACCAATGCTGCCGCACAATGCCTCCATGATATCCTTGACGTACCATTCTTGGCCTTTTCCTTAGCAATCATCGTGCCGCTCTGCACAGTCGCCTCGTCAACGGCCGTCTCGGTCAACTTTTGCTGCATTCGAATCGCATTGAACAGCTTGACAACTAAATGACAAGAAAAAAAATCAGTCATTGGACACTCTCCCTATTGAGCAAAGATGTGCTTTTTACCACCACGTGTGGCGACCTTGCGCAGTCGCTTTTCGTATTCAAAAGTGGTAAAATTGGGGATGACACGGCCCTGGTCCTTGAGCTTGCGCTTTTCAGCCGTCAGCATCTTGCGTGCCTTGTATTCAAGCTTCTCATCCTCCAATTTGCGCTCCGTGCCCTTGGAGCGGGCCAAAATGGGCTGCTTGCGGTCGCTGCCGGTCAGCGTACTGCCCAAAATATTCGTCATCGCCTCGGAAAACGCCTCTGCAGAGCCTTTTTTGGATTGCTCTATGGCAAGAAGATAAAAAACATGAGTGAGATTTGACCAGGATGACAATTTTTGGCATCCAAAGCATGCTATTGCGCAGTGATCGTGCTTACTAGGAGCATCCATATCGTCATTGTCGCTGCCACTGCCGCTGTCTTGGTCGACATCGCTCATATCGCTGCCGGATCCGTCTTCCATGTCAGCATCCATGTCACTGTCGTGCTCGTCGACGGGAGCAACTTGCTTCTTTTGCTTCATTGCAGCTGCCTGGGAAGCCTTTTCCTTTTGCTTGATAGCCATGGTAACAAAAAAAAAAGAATGAAAGAAAGAAAGATCGGGAATGCAAGCGAGGACAAAGACTGAGATATCAAAGAAAGCGTGCGCCGTTGGGCCCAAAAATGTCGGACCAAAGCCACCCGCCATCCCGAAAAAGCAAGCTGCGCACGGGCGACATGCAGCGGCGCCAAAATGTGATTTTGCCACTTTTCATAACTTTCCAGCTGCATAATTCTCTTGGCTGCGCACAGCAAATGATACAATTTATCGTTGGTTTAAACCTTTTCCTTGTTTTGGGACTGTACGGTGCCTACAGTGGAGTGCTTACTTATTGAGAAACTGTTTTTTGTCCATTTGAGTGCTGTTCGCGATGTGTACAGTATACAATACGCAGTCTTTCCAATGCATCTCCACAGGCAAGACGCAACTGCATATGCCTTGTTATAATTTTACAGTAACGCGCATGTCAGAGCGACACTGTACTGTACAATACAGTACGAGCCTAAACTGGCCTGAAAAAAAACGCAGGGCACGCGCAAAATCGCATTTTATGAACTCTGTGGTCTGCTGCGCGTGCACTGTACCTACAGTAATAGGTACTGTAATAGCGTTGCTGCAAGCGTCAATTGGGTTCTGTTTGCTGTATCCATTAGAAAAAAGATAGTGAGGCTCTGATCCAGCGCCCACCGTCCGAGAAAACGCGCAAAAGCACGGGGTTGGGGGTTCATCGGCTTTTGACACTTTACATGCAAAAATGGATTTTGATCTGTCCATTTTTTATGCTCAGTGCGCAGAAGCTGGCGCGTCCTATCTTTTCAATGCCTGAAGCATCGCGCTACACTGCACAAAAACGTATATCATATATTTGCCTTTTAAAAACCAAAGAGCGTGTTTTTCAGACTTTGCCGGCCTGCTGTGACTCCAGAATTTTTTTTACAGGCTACTGTACTTGTCCGCCAATGAGAAGTGCGTCACGGCATAAACTCTGGCCCAATGCTCAAAACGAACCCACCCGATTTTTTTTGGACTCGAAAATGCCAAAAACATCCTATTTTCACTAATTTGCATTCATCTTGCAGTCTGCGTGGTCGACCCCGCTTAAAAATAAGCGCATCGAATTCAGCGCAAAATTTGCAACAAAAACGCTTAAACTCCCAAAACGCTACGATCACTTTTGAAAAATTCAGGGGTCACACATTTCAATCTCAGAAAATCCCAAATTTGAGAAATTTCGAACTCCGAGTGATCAATGCACCCCAAACAGGTAACTCCGAAGATTTGCTATTGGCTGAAAAATGGCAGGTTGCCCCACCTTAAGAAAAAAGCCCAAAAAAGAGTGACGCATGAACGGCGATCGACTGAGAAGTGCCAACTTTGGGCAGGATTTTTTTTGCAAAATTTAAGGTTTGAGACTTCCAAGTTAAGATGCGTAAATTGCATGGAGTTTTTTTTTTACTGTATTTTTTTATTTTTTATTTTGCACATTTTTGTGGGCTGAGTGGGTTGCAGGCTGGTGTGAAATGGCCGATGCAAAAAGCTAAAACCCAAGCTAGCGCGCTGCAAGTCATCCCATTAGATGCTTTGCCCCCATGTTTGTTAGTAAAATTGCAATAAAAATTGGGGGTCGACTAGAACGTTGTCGAGAAAGTCGCGATCAAAGATTTTGATGAAAAAGTAGACTTTCTCTGCGAGTTTTAGCCATCCACCGATGAAACCGATTTCAATCGATAGAGGTTCAACAAGTGCTTCTTTCGACATCATGTTACGTAGGTAAAAGCGCCACGTGTCATCTAATCAGTTGCCGAGAACATCGAGGAGGAGGAAAATTTTTGAAATGTTTGAACGGCTTTCAAGCGTACAAAGGTCATGCATCGGGTAAAAAACCGTTCACTGGAAATGACGTCCGAGCATGTCTCTTTTGAATGGTGGTGCCAGTTTCATCCCGATCCATAAAATATTATTTCGAGTGCCACTGCTAAATTTGTGAAAATAATACAGTAGCGACGTTTTGGATTCATCAGCACGAGCCAACTGACCCCTGGCTGGTTTTTTCAGCGCCGTGTTGAAAAAGACGCGACGAAATGGACTACGTAGTAAAAAAAGGTTTGGAGACGATCCAACCATCATACCGGTAGTTTGCAACCTTTAAATAAATTTGATTGGATTTGAAAAATTCTTTAAAAATTGCTTGCCAAGTTTTCAAAATTATAGTATTGTGCTATTACATAATACATATTGTCGACAACAACTCAATTTGATTAACCTTTGACTTTTACAGTATTTAATTACTGTATGATATCATACTCATAAAAGGCGGAAATGATGATCAATACTGTTGTAATGGCATTGCATTGGCAAGGAGCAAGGACCCAATTGGCACCACCGCGTACGGCAGCCACTCAACCGCTTTCAAGATCACCACCGAGAGGATGGTCATCGTGTCATGGCGGTATCCTATCGCGACAAAAAGACGAAAGCCTTGGTGGCCACATGTGGAACGACTGTACTGACGGGAACACGCGCTTTTTACGAGAACGACGGGCGACGCGTGGAGATCCAATGCCCCGCTGTGTTTTCGGACGGAGTATGATTGAGGATCACAAGAGCGCTGTCGACATTGCAAACAATCGCCGTGACAATTTGTTGCGCTCGTACAGTACTGTACAGTGCCCGGACAAAAAAAAGTTTCGCTGTGCATGATTCTCTGCAGTGCAAGGTATCAATTAATCGCGTTAATCTCTGCTGTATTGATCAATAATGGCTCCAGTGATATGAAATTTTGCAGGAACAATGATTTAAAAGTAAAAAAACAATTCTAAAATTATGAAATGGCTATGCCAAGCCGGTATTGAAATAGATCAAAAAAGGGATACCTGACGCGTCACGCGACGCGACGCGTGCCTACGCGTATACAATGGCCTGTGGAGATGAATTGGCGTTATGAACACCATCTCCAATTTTTTTTTGCAACGAGTGCAATGGTGCCTGATTGTATTTTAAGAATCAATTCCATGTTACATGCATTGCATCGGTGCTGTGATCGAATAATGTAAAATCATCATGTGACACGCGTCACGCGTCAGACGCGCCAAAAGTCGCGATTTCCTTCGTAACATGGTCGTAGTGCTCCTACTGGTCAACCAATCGATAACAGTCTATTCTAGTTCTTTAAATTAAATAAGTACAATGGTTTTAAGCCAACTAAGGATTAAAATTAGATAACAGAGATGGCAATTGTTATTCCAGATGCAACTGACGCGTGACGCGTGTCACATGATGATTTTACATTATTCGATCACAGCACCGATGCAATGCATGTAACATGGAATTGATTCTTAAAATACAATCAGGCACCATTGCACTCGTTGCAAAAAAAATTGGAGATGGTGTTCATAACGTCAATTCATCTCCACAGGCCATTGTATACGCGTAGGCACGCGTCGCGTCGCGTGACGCGTCAGGTATCCCTTTTTTGATCTATTTCAATACCGGCTTGGCATAGCCATTTCATAATTTTAGAATTGTTTTTTTACTTTTAAATCATTGTTCCTGCAAAATTTCATATCACCGGAGCCATTATTGATCAATACAGCAGAGATTAACGCGATTAATTGATACCTTGCACTGCAGAGAATTATGCACAGCGAAACTTTTTTTTGTCCGGGCACTGTACTGTATCATGCATGATGCCAGCAGATACCCGTGCCGGGCAAAATTGCTCACAGCTTTGCCACTTTTTTTTCATTTCACTACCGCGAGACAATGCGATAATTGTGCCTGTTTTTTTTTATTTGTGCATAGCATGCCCCGTCGCCTGCAAGCGGTTCTGGATGCCAAAGGTGACGCCACCAAGTACTAGACCATTTGGTTCGGTAAAGAGCGCATCGCAGGCAAAATTGCTCACAGCCATTCGACAACTTGAAATCACTGTAATTCGCCATCCAATCATCCAATAAAGACGTGAGTGAGTGCATTTTGAAGCAGAAAAGATACTCTACTTGATTCAAATAAAAAAATTAGGCACAATTATCGCATTGTCTCGTGGTAGTGAAATGAAAAAAAGTGGCAAAGCTGTGAGCAATTTTGCCTGGCACGGGTACATTGCGACTGCTGAAAGGTGGGAGATGCGCTTTCTTGCGTTTGTTTTTGGGATTGCCAAAGCAAACGCGTGGAGCTGCTACAAGGAATTCTTCGTCGCAGCAGCCGACGGCGACAAGGTCATTACAGTAGTACTGTATTCATCACGCACGGCCAATTCAAGGACAAGTTGCTTGGCGTATCATAGTGCCAATTGCTTCTCCACTATTATTGCAAAGCAGGCCCAGACCTTCTCCAATGACGCACGCCGAGCAAGGCACGTCTACCACTGGATGACTGGAACTGTAAAAAACAATCTTTTCATCACCACCAAGAAGGGCTTCTTAATAACGAAAAACAACAACACCACCACGACAGCGTTCGTATAAAATTGAACGAATGAACGTTATGAAGAAGACTTCGCGAACTTTCGTAAAAAAATCGAACGAGCGTTTTGCAGACTTCGCGAACACCAGCCTTCGTACTGTACAAATGATAAAAATCGAACAAACGACGTTTTGAAGAAGTTTTCGCGAACAAGCAGGTCTACCATCAACTACGGTAGTCCAAATTTGGGACCAGATGAGCGAATTTCTCAGAAAGCGCCAGTTTCATAATAGCGTCATATCCTACAGTAGGCACACCGTAAATACAGTAACAAGGGTAAAATCAGCGCCATTATTTGGTCTCGTACGGCGACAACGGCTAAGCGCGCCCCGGTGCGCGAGTCACCTCAAATGAATCAGCGGACAAAAGCGGTGAAAGCGCTTGTGGTTTGAGGACATCGCGTCGAGTTTTCGGCGAGTTAGTTAGCCTTCAGGGATCGTTTTGACCCAGATTTGGCCCTGAATTTATGAAAAATGCGTTTACTCACGACTGAGTGATCCGATTTGCGAAAAAACTTGGAATCATCATCAAAATTTTGGGTCGAGTATTCACTGGTCCTGATATTATGGAGCCAGATGGTCATCATGCTCATAGGAAGGAACGCGTAAAATATTATTTGGCGCTGGCGTTTCATTACTGTAGCAAACACGAATCTCGAGATTTCTCGCGGCTGAGTAATCCGATTTGAGAACAAATTAACACCGTTGGAGAATTGGGTTTATCATCAACTGGTCCAAATTTGGGATCAGGTGAGCAAGTTTCTGAGGAAGAGCCAGTTTCATAGGCATACAGTAACAGGGGTAAAATCAGCGCCATTTTGTCTCGTACTGCGGCAGCGGCTGAGCGCCCTGACACGTGAGTCACCTCAAATGAATCAGTAGTCAAACACGGTAAAAGCGCTTGTGGTTTGGGGATATCGCTTCAAGTTTTCTGCAAGTTAGCCTTAAGGGGACATTTTGATCCTGATTTGGCCCTGATTTTATGAAAAATGCATTTTCTCAGGTTTGAGTGATCCGATTTGCGAAAAAACTTGGAATCATCAAAGTTTCGAATCGAGTATCTATTGTTCTAAATTTGGAGCCAGATGATCGGCCTCATTGAGAGAAACGCGTAAAATATTGTTTTGCGTTGAGTTTTCACTAGCAAACGTGAATCTTAAGCTTTCTCGCGATTGAGTAATCCGATTCGGGAAAAAACTTAACACCGCTGAAGAATTGGGTTTATCATCAACTGATTCAAATTTGGGACCAGTTGAGTGAGTTTCTGAGAAAGCGCCAGTTTCATACCATAGGCATAAATGGGGTACGATCAGCAGCAATTTGTCTCATACGGCGGCAACGGCTGAGCGCCCCGATGCGCGAGTCACCTCAAATGAATCAACGGGCAAACGCGGTAAAGGCGCTCGTAGTCTGGGGACATCGCGTCGAGTTTTCAGCGAGTTAACCTTCAGGGATCATTGTGACCCGATTTGGCCTTGATTTTATTTATGCAAAATACATTTTCTCAGGACTAAGTGATCCGATCTCTGAGAAAACTTGGCATCGTCGGCTTTTTGTGTTCAACATCCTCCATCTCAAATATGGGACCGGATGAACAAGATTCGGAGGACGTGCCCTTCAAAAAGGGGGCAAGGTTAACTCCATTTTGGTAGTGTACGCGACAACGGGCCAACGTCTCGACGTGCGAGTCATCGAAAATAAGTTCGTGATCAAAGACGATCAAAACGCTTGTGTTTTGAAGATATTATAGCGTTCAGATTTCGGCGAGTTGTTGTGCAATGGCTCTGAAAACTCGCATTTTCAATATTGGTATAGCAGGCATGATATTTGTTCGGCTCTTGCTGCCTGTTCAAATTCACAAATACGGGCCTCTGCGAGCGTGAAAAAAAATCAGTCAGCATCTTAGTGAGTGTCTGAGAAAAAGTACAAAACCACAAATTTCATCCATTCTGGATTTTTGTACACAAATAAAGTATTTGGTCTGTTCATGTTTCAATCTCAGTGGACAGAGACTGACGCGTGCTATTATTTTAATGTCTGAAACATCGCGCAACATTGCACAAAAATGTGCGCATTTACCTTTTGAATATCAAAGAAGGTGCTTTTCAGCCTTGACCGGCCTGCTGCGCCTCCAGAAAGAAGCAAGTCCTTGACGGACAGCATGCTCATGAGATGGTATAACAACTCGACTGGCGACGTTCATAGGAATATATTTTAAAACGAAAAGAAATGCGAAAGTGATGCGAAACATAAAAAAAAGGAACTCAGGGGCGGGCTTTTCTTGGTAAAAGTTGGTAGCGCGTAAAAAAAAAAAAAAAAAAAAAAAAAAAAAACGCACACAGATTCTCCGACGGATTTACAATCGCGGCCCTTGACGGGGTTTTGAGTGTTTTTTTTTTTCTTCTCTCTAAATTTTGCAACATGGCTCATTTTTTTATTTGATTCTAAAGCTGATGAAGCCTGCAATAGCGGCCATGACGGCGCCAAAGCGCAACACGACACCAATTGCATCGGAGGACGCGGCATCTGGATCGTCGTTGGCAATTGTGTCGCTTTCGCCAGATTCAAGCACATGGAACAAGATGCTGCTGAGGAATGTGACGAGAAATTGCGGCAGCACAATGTACATGTTGTGTATGCCCAGATATACGCCGGCGGAGGCCTGCACGGCGGCGTCAGGCGAGGATCCCATGTCGCCGGCGTCTCCAGCTGAAGCGTGTTGCAAATCGTGCATCTCCACGCCACCTTCCTCGTCTGCTGCAGCAAAGAGGAGCGGACGCGCGTCACTCACAGGATGCCCATGGTGGTCAATGGCGTCGTCATCGTCCTCACTTTCGTCGCCCACCAATTGATACGTGCCTCCAGACGTACCAATGCCTGTTGCCCCGAGATTCAGCTTTGACAGTCGAGCTTGTCGTTGGTTGTACAGGGTGGATGGAGCTGTGACGCGCTCTTGCTGCTGTTCGATCTGTGCAATTGTCTCGCCAATCAAAGAAAACGGGGCCCACATGCTGACAGCCCAGCTAACACCGCAAATGCCGATAACCAGCGATGCGGCCAAGACGTCGTTCACGAACCACGTGCTAAGCATCGCCGCACAGAACAAAAAGTGCGATGCGGTCCAAATTTCGGGCAGCGTCAAGCACTGGTATGGTGGGACGCGCGTCGACATCTCGTTTCGCTCAGCAGACGCGCGCACAAAGATTGGCAGCAAAAACGATGACGCGAGCGACACGAGCGAATAAACCAGAAACGAGAACGACCCTGCACGCGTCGCCTGGCCAACAGCGTCGCGATGGTCGTCCAGAGGCGTCGATTTTGCATAAATCTCGGCCACCCACGTCGTCGAGTAGAATAAAAATGGGAACCACCCAATCCACGCAAAGAATTGCACATTGCACACCTGCTGGATCGCACGTGGAAGGTGCCAGATGTTTGCCATGATGTCTTTTATCGTCTTGAGCGGATGACTCTTGTGTCTATCGAATGTCCTCGGTCAATTCCTCTTTCATAGCATTGGCATGCCTGATTTTCATGAACTTACTGGTGCTGTCTGCTCTGGACAGCTTCCTGCACGGCGTAGCACGTAATTGCGTCGCATCCAAGAAGAACAAGCGACGCAAAGACGCAGAGCACCTTGAGTTGCGTGTCACCAAGAAAGGGAAAGACTTTGGCCAAATCGGCGTAACCCCTAAAACGACATGAAAAATAAAAAATAATTACGCGTAAGAGCGTGCAAAATATGCCATTTCAATCGTTGACTTGCATAAAATAGCCAGCAACATTGCCCAAACCAATCATCCGCCCAGCCCATGCCGTGCCCAGCTCCTGTTGTGATGGACTGAGTGCGTCGACAATTAGCGCGCGACACGACGCTTGCACTACAAAAAAAAAAAAGTGTCAATTCCATTTCCATCTCATTTTGCGTCGTTTTTTCTCTCTGAAATCCATTGACTTGCCGCAGTTGATGCTGAAATCTAGTACATAGATTGACAGGATACCAATGACAATTGACAAGACCTTGAACTAGCAAAAAAAAAAAAAAAAAAAAAAGGAAGAAAAAATCGTGTTAAAAATGACATTGAGCGACTGCAAAATAATGAATCTACCGTGTAAGCGTCGTCAGCGGCACTGACAAAGATGCCAGCAATTTCCTTTGTCCATCCGATCACGAGCAGCGTCAATGCAACTAGCATGCTGCCCCCAATCATGAAAGGGCGTCGACGGCCCCATTGGGATGTGCTTCGGTCGGACAGCACCCCGACGACCGGCTGCATAATCAAACCTATTCCCCGCCAACCGAAAAAAAAACAATGAGTGATGAGGCTCATTTTCATGCGTCTGAGCCAGCCTGTCACGCGCGCTTTTTTTTTTTTTTTTTTTTTTTTTTGCATTTACCTGATAGGGGTCCAGCAATCCATACTAAAGACATGTGTGATTTAGACAGTCCAAGCGAGAGCAAGTAGGGTGTGCCATAGGCCATTTCGACGGACCCTTTGGACGTGTAAAAACAAAAGTGAGTCGTGTGTTTTCCCATTTTACGCTTTTGATTTGCGTCCTACATGTGAATTGAAGTCTATCCATTGAAATAAATATGAGAGATGTAACATAAAGAGTGTAACCCAGGTGAAGCATGGTTGTTTTTTGCCTTACCCAGCGAGAGAAAGAGTCAAAAGAATCACTTTTACGGCGAGTGTATTGCCGCGTATAGATGCCATTGGCGCGTCAGGCGCGGGTGACGCGTACGGTGACGTGAATGGCATTTCCAGTGGCGAGGTATCATATTCGGAGGAAGAATCGAGATCTGTATTGAGTGTGGGGATGGCCGTGCCCAAGAATTTGTCTTGGGCATCAGGGGTATGTGGGCGAAACCGCGGCGACTCGAAACCTGTGCTGCTGTGTTGGCTTGGCATGGCGCGCGCCGTGCCTGGTCGCACTTGCTTGGTCTGTATGACGATGGACGACCTCATACATGTAAAAATATAATATAAAAAAAAACAGAAAATGGCCGGGAACAAAGGAAAAAAAAAGAAAAGAAAAAGATCAAGCGTTTTTTCTTGGTTGTCCTCGGGATGGCAAGGCGTGCCAAACCAAATCCAGTTTGTGTCACCAGCAAAACATCGTCCTTTCTTATTTTTTACGCCTTTTTCGCAAGTTTCCAGCTACGATGTGCGGAGAACCAAGGCAAGCCCACCTTGGCCAAGAGCCAAGAGACCCATCTTACAATCACACGCCTTCCTTGCAAAGAGTTCTCCCTCCAATGGACGCTGAATACACGGTTTGAAGAAGCCTTTTTTATTTTTGCGCGGAAAGTCGTCATGAACATGCGCAATTGCATCGCCATGGTGTCCCCATGACGTGCTGGCGTGCCTAGCAGCACAAGTATTGACAGTCGTTTCTGTAGTCTGGGCAGCACCTCGAGCCCGCAGGACACGAGATGCCAAGGCATGGATCGACGAAGCAATTGACGTTGATATCGAGTTCCGGGCACGTCATTTTCGAGGCGGGGCAATCGTTTGAGCGTTTTGCCAGCTTGTCAGCGAGTGTCGAGGTCACACCCGCCACTAAAACAAGTGTCAACGTGAACAGCTTCATATTGAGAGTGTATTTTAATAATCAAGAAGAAGAAGAAGAAAAGAAGAAAAAGTAAAAAAGAAGCTCCCGTCCTTTCCTACGAAAAAGCGAAAAGGGGATTCCGTCCCCCTCTCAGCAATACATGCTAGCTGATTGAAAAAAAAATTCCGTGGTATTTTTTTTTTTTTGAGTCCCCCTTGTCAGGAAAGATCACTGCTGTTTCAACAAGGAGGTCTATGGTGTAATATGCTTTAGCAAGCCACAGCGTTCGGATATGCCTAAGATTGCACAGAATATCAAGCAAAAGTTGGCCCGATTGCGTTGCACAATGGACCCTCCGCGCCAAAAACCCCTCACCCTCTTTAAAAGAGAGGACCCAGGCTTGCCGACGGGCCCTCTTGGTCCTGTCTAGGCCACCTTGGTCTACGTAAACAATTCAAAAAGGAAGGTAGGGAGGTAGCGATCATCGCGCGGCCAATGGCTTTATGCCGAGGCCAAAAAAGAAAAAAAAACTGAGAAAGCTGTGCGTGTCGCGCCAATTGCTTGTCCGTCATGCAGTTGAATGAAAGCGCGGAATCGGGCATTCGAGAAAGAGCCAATGAGTCCGCGAGGAGAGATGCGGTCGCCCGCGGCAAAATAAAATAGGAAGGCGGGGCCATTTTCCGTCTTACCATCTTTTTTTCCCAGGGCGGCTGCTCAACAGGCTTCCCCCGCCGTCCGGATGCATAACATTGACCCTGACTAAAGGGCCGGCAAGAAGAAAAAGGCAGGCGGCGCGCCAATGCCTTCATTTTTGTCGCCTACTTTTTTTTTTTTTCCCTGTCTTTACCCCCCTCTTTTTCTTTTTCCCCTTGCAATTGTACAATGAGTGATTTGATTGTTGACGTGACCACCTCGGCTGGCGCCACCCTGAAAGGTAAGATAAGCAAGCACACGGCCATGCTGACGTAATAATGAATTCATTTTTTCTCGTTTTTTTTTTCTGTAGTGCAAACTGGCCTTTTCATCAACAATGAATTTGTCGCTGGCGATTACACATTTGACACGGTGAATCCGGCCACGGGCAAGGTGATTTGCAAAGTTCAAGGCGGTAAGGCGTTTGTAGAAAACGTTACAATATCCTGACAAATGAACCGCTGACGCGTCCCAATTTCTCTGTTTTTTATCTTTTTCATCTCGACTTTCAGCTGACGTGAACAAGGTGAATGCGGCTGTGGATGCTGCGGAAAAGGCATACGAGACGGTGTGGAAGCAGACGCCCGGGACGGAGCGCCAAAGGTTGATGCTCAAGCTTGCGGATCTGATTGAGCGCGACAAGGAGGAAGTGGCGCAATTGGAGACATTGGACAATGGCAAGCCTTACGCGAATTCGCTGTTTGTGGATGTGCCGGGCATCACGGCCACGATCCGCTACTATGCGGGCTATGCTGACAAGATTCACGGCAAGACGGTGGACACAAACTCGTTCAATTTCACTTGGCTCGAGCCCTATGGCGTCTGCTGTGGCATCCTGCCTTGGAACTTCCCGCTGACGATGCTCGGTTGGAAATTGGGCCCAGCGCTCGCCACAGGCAACGCCATGATCATCAAGACCTCCGAGCTCACACCGCTTTCGGCACTCAAGATTGCCGCATTGGCCAAGGAAGCCGGCTTTCCCCCTGGCGTTGTCCAGATCCTCTCTGGCTACGGCAAGCCAAGTAAGAAGCATGCGAAAAGCACGAGAAAAAGCAAGAGAACTACAAATAGGACGGCGTCAGAAGGCTCATTGTCTGTTTTTTTTTTTAAATTAGCTGGCGAGGCTTTGTCGCATCATATGCGCATTTCCAAAATCGCGTTCACCGGTAAGACGCGGTCAATCATTGCCGACTGCCGTTGCTCTTCAAAACTCATTGTGCCATCTTTTTGTTTTTTATTGCTTTTTCGCTTGTAGGCAGCACCTTGGTGGGTCGTCAGATCATGAAGGCTGCCGCTGATACGAACCTCAAAAAGGTCACCTTGGAATTGGGTACGTGATGGGCAAAAAAAACGGAGCATTGGCACGTAAAGCGCGATTTTTGGCTAATGCAAGCATTTTTTTTTGTTTTTCTTTTTGTTTTCCGCGCAGGTGGTAAGAGCCCCAATATTGTATTTGCAGATTGTGAGGTCGATCAGGCGGTGCAATGGGCATTCCGAGGCATCTTTTACAACCAAGGCCAAATTTGTAAGCAAAAAAAGCGTGTTTCGTGGTTTCCGCGGCCATTGACGCGCGTTTCTCTCTCCCTCTCTCTAATCTTTCCCAGGCACGGCTGGCAGCCGCATCTATGTGCAAGAGGGTGTGTACGACCAATTTGTCAGCGGGTTGCGTGCAATGGCAACCATGGGCAAATCTGGCGATCCATTTGATATGAAGACCATGCACGGACCTGTGATTTCGCAAGGCCAATTCAACAAGGTCATGGGCTACGTGGAGAGTGGCAAGGCCGAGGGTGCGACGGTGTATTCGGGCGGCAAGCGCGTCGGCGACACGGGCTATTTTATCGAGCCGACGATTTTCACGGATCTCAAGGGTACTGAGAAGATTGTCAAGGAAGAAATCTTTGGCCCCGTCGCTGTTGTCATCAAATTCAAGGACGAGGACGATGTGGTCAAGCTTGCCAATGACACAGTCTATGGTCTTGCCGCTGCCGTCCACACGCGCGACATTGAGCGTGCATTGCGCGTCGCAAAAAACCTACAGGCTGGCACTGTCTGTAAGTCCGGCATCCCCCGTCGTGTCCCAATTCCTTGATAAATTATGTCACTCACTTTTTTTTTATTTTTTTTCTCAGGGATCAACCAATACAATGTCATTGAGAATGTGACACCCTTTGGTGGCTACAAGATGAGCGGCATTGGCCGTGAATTGGGTGAAGCTGGCTTGGAGAGCTACTTGCAAAGCAAGTCTGTCAAAGTCAATATGGGTCCCAAGCTGTGATTCTATATGCAATTGTTTCCATTTCAATGGTTGTCATTTGTCAAACACAATAAAATGTACGAACTTTTTGTATCAAATTCTTGGAACCAAAAAAAAAAAAAATAATACGCGCGACTCGCCTGAGAAAAAAAAAGACATGCGCACTTGCAATTGTGCAGGTTGTGGGGCTCGGATCACCTGTTTTCATACCTGTTTGATCTGCATCCAGGTCCCAGGACTAGTCAATTGGTGCGCGTCTTACTTAGCAAGTGCGCGTTCGGGCCGCACGGCACCATTAATTGCCGGGCAATGGACTCAGCAGGCGCTAGCGATGGCTCAGATGCGTAGCGCAGCGTGACATTCCAATGTCGCATTCTATCGGGAAGGCGACACCACGTCACTGCCAAGGAGAGTGATGTACTTTGGCGCGCCTTATGCCAAAAAGTGCAAACCCTCGAGCCAATGGTTGTCCATCGTCCCCCCCCCCCATGCTGACCTTTGGCAGATCCTAGTCCCTTGTTTTTTTTTATGCATGATCATTTGATCGCGTTACTCTTTGTGCGAGTTTCCTGTTCATTGGTGTGTGAAAGAAAAAAAAAATAGGTAAGGGCAGAAAAAGGTTATTTTCATGAAATTGGTCTGGTCGTGAGGCTCCGAAGGGGAATTTTTCGTAAACAAAATGCACTAAAAAAACAGATCAAAACCTAATTGACTCTCAAAATGCAGTACAGGATGAGCCCACGGCGTGTAACAACAAGGAGCCACGATTCAGAGCATGAATCGCTTATAAATGCATGTCTTCTTTGTCAATTCATTTCTCCCACACGTTTTTTTTTTTTTGCCAAGCAATTGCAACGTACCGAACAAGAATGACCCATTCTGATCTAATTGTCAAGGTGAAGGCGCCCAATGGCACCGACCTCAAGGGTACATTGAGCGCGATCGGCGCGTCCTTGCGCCGAATGACCAAGATTTTTACTTTTTTTTTTTTAACCAGTTCAAACCGGCCTGTTTATCAACAATGAGTTTGTCAAGGGCGACAGCACCATTGATACCGTAAACCCGGCGACAGGCGAGGTGATCTGCACCGTGCAGGCCGGTAAACATTTTTTTTTCTTCTTTTTCTTTGTTTTTGACGGTTCTGATGGGTGATAACGCGTTTTTTTTTTTTTTTTTTTTGCCTTCCCATTTTTTTTTATGATGCAGCCGAGGCAAACAAGGTAGATGAGGCCGTGAAATTCGCGGAAAAGGCGTATGACGAGGTGTGGAGCAAGACGTCGGCCATTGATCGCCAGAAGCTCATGTTCAAGTTGGCTGATCTGATTGAACGCGACATTGAGGAAATTGCCACACTCGAAAGCATGGACAATGGCAAGCCGTACCAGTTTGCCGCCACGTTTGACATCCCGGCCCTGGTGGGTATGATCCGCTACTATGCGGGTTACACGGACAAGATCCATGGCAAGGTCCTCGACACCCCCGCCGCGTTCAATTTTGTCGAATTGCAGCCCTATGGCGTCACCGCGGGCATCTTGCCCTGGAACTTCCCCGCTGTAAGCTTCAAAAGTGCCATTTTCTCGGAATGTCGCGCGACTAACGATGAAAAAAAAAAAATAGGTGTTGTTGGGCGGCAAGATTGCACCGTCGCTGGCGGCTGGCAACGTGATGATCGTCAAGGTGTCTGAAATCACGCCTCTGTCGGCATTGAAAGTGGCCGCGCTGGTTGTGGAAGCTGGATTCCCTCCCGGTGTCGTGCAGATCATTAATGGCTATGGCAAGACCGGTACGACGACGCTAAAAAAGGCAATCGATGACGCGTCCTAGATACACTGACGCGTTTTTTCTCGATTTTAATGACTTTGATCAAAAAGCCGGTGCTGCGCTGGCGCGTCATATGCGCATTGGCAAGATCAGCTTCACAGGTAGCACGCTAGTGGGCCGTGAAATCCTAAAGGCCGCTGCAGAGACCAACCTGAAGAAGGTGTCTCTGGAATTGGGCGGCAAGAGCCCAAATATCGTGTTTGAAGACGCCGATCTTGACCAGGCCGTCAAGGTAAGCGCTTGATTAATGTCAAAAACTATTTTTTTTGGTTTGCTTACATTACATCATTTTTGTGCAATTAGTGGGCGCATCGCGGTATCTTTTTCAACTCGGGTCAAGTGTAAGTGGGGGAAAACGCGTCGCGTGACGCATTTTTATCCCAAACACACGTTCTTGTTTGGAGTAGCGCGTCGTTTGCCCTGCTTTGCATGGTCTGACGCGCATTTTTTCGTTCAATTTGCTTAGATGCACTGCTGGCTCGCGCATTTTTGTTGCCGAGGCCATCTACGACAAGTTTGTGGCTGCCTTGACGCTCGCTGCCAAGGAGGGCGTCACGGGCGATCCGTTTGATGCCAAGACGGCGCACGGCCCACTCGTGTCACAGACGCAATACGACCGCGTGATGGGCTACTTGGAGAGCGGAAAGGCCGACGGCGCAAAAATCCATCTTGGTGGCAAACGCGTGGGCGACAAAGGCTATTTTATCGAGCCCACCATCTTCACCGACGTCAAGGGAACCGAAAATATTGTTCGGGAAGAGATCTTTGGCCCTGTTGCCGTCGTGATGAAATTCAAGGACGAGGAAGATGTGGTCAAACGCGCCAATGACACGGTCTACGGTCTTGCCGCTGCTGTTCACACGCGTGACATCCAGCGAGCGATCCGTGTTGCTAAGCGGCTCCAGGCCGGCACTGTCTGTACGTGGCTGGTTGCCATTAAAGTCAAAAGTCATGGTCACTTTCTAATTAATTTCTCGTTTTTCACCTAGGGATCAACGAATACAATGTCGTGGAAGTCCAAACACCCTTTGGTGGCTACCGCCAGAGTGGTATTGGCCGTGAAAATGGCGAAGATGGTCTCAAAGAATGGCTCCAGGTACACAAAAATGAAAAATGAATTAAAATCGGCACTGCGCATTGATTAATTCACCTTTTTCATTTTTCTAGGTCAAGACAGTCAAGGTCAACATGAACATCCAACTTTAAAAACAAATTTGGTTGAAAAAGGAATTAAAAAAGAGTGTTTCCGCTTATTTTCCAGTCGTATTGCCACATGGATTTGCTGCATTTGAGATTTTAAACGTTGAGTGTTGAATCTAATATCTACTGTATCATAGCGGTACACACAATGGATTGATTCCAGGCTCTTTCGTTCAAATGAGCCCACCTTAGCTGCTCTATGGCCAACAGATGACGCGCAACGACGATTTTCGAAAATGACGGATTTTCCGAGGGGTATAGTCGAGGATTTGAAAGAGCGAAATTTAGTTCCTCAGATCGCCACGGCATTCACCCACATGGTACATGCTCGCCATTTCACCGACGTCGATGCAGTAAAACCCCGTGGTCCATTGACTGGTTGTTGCGGAAAACGCGAAAATCTGCGATTTTTCACCTCAGGGCAAACTCAACGAAGACTGGCCGGTACGCCTTGAAAGTTATATCGCCGGAAAGAGCTTGAGTCGCTGCATACGTGGCCACTGATGATCTATGAAAAAAAGCGTTTTTGGCAATTTTGACACGGTTTCAAAGTCATATGTAATTTTCGACGCGTGATAAACCGCGTGAGACGTCGCGTTGCACGCGCCTGTTCCCAGTCAAATCCATGCATCTGGGCCATCCCTTGCTAGTGAACGCGTCGGCGCGGCTCTATGGGTGCGTTTTCATTGCGCAATTCGTCGCTGGAATTAAATCTATAATCACGAATTGCTCGCCAACCAGCAAGTCGATTCCACGCTGTTTTGGTATTTTTGGTGGTTTCTCCATGCCGATTATCATCTGCAAAAGTTTGGCGGCATTCTGGGGACCCATTTTTCAACTTTTATGTTTGGGGGCCTGACGGGGCTAACTTTTGATTTGCGTGTAGCGTGCACCCCATGATTTATGGCCCCCGCAAAGCTTATTGCACATTGTCTTTTAGCTGAAAAGTTCACGCTTGTACGCGTTTCGGGCCAGCGCCGATCAAAAAAGGTTTGAGTAAAAGCGCGATTTGGTGTTTTTTTTGGTATTTTGGATCATTCGTTTGTTTAAGCCATCAAAGGCATAAGCACGGCATGTGCATTTCGTTGAGCCATTCATTGCGCACCACCGTGTTAAATTTGAGGCGTATAGGGTGATTCATGCTTGACTTGAGAGGCAAATTAAAAGAAAAACAAAACAAAAAACGGATCCCGCGACGGAACGATCTCTCAAAGACAATCCATTTGACCGCATCGTCCACGTGATTTGATCAAGCGTATATGTCCAAAAGTAGTTCCTTATTGACGAGCAATATTCACAAACATGGATGTGCCGCCGTCCGTGTCCTTTTTGACCATGGACGCGCCATTTTATGCACCGGAGCCACTGATGGAATTGAAAGTCCGCATCGGGGTAAAACATGGTGGGCGTCGCTTTATTTTCCCCAGGATTGTTTACAGCAGGGTTTTCCTTGTTTTTATCTTTTTTTGTTGCTATACCCCTCTTTTTTTCAATCTCTCTTTTTTTTTATCTTTCTTTTTATTTATGCCATGAACGACGATTTGCTCAGCGTGGATCGCACGGCGGGTCTGACCAAGTCGCAGGTGGAGGATATGAATCGGTTTTTGCAGTCGCCATTGAACTGCAAGCTTTTTGTGGAAAAGCGGTCGCAGCATCAGACTTCCGAGTGGCGCAAGGCCGAGGTGCTGTGGGCACGCAACACAAAGGAATTTTACGTGCATTATGTCGAGTTTAACAAGCGTCTGGATGAGTGGGTGTCAATGGATCGACTGGATTTCAGCCGTGGGATCGAATTCCCAAAGGCGGATGCGAAAAAGAAGAAGCTGGTGGACAAGACCAAGGCGGCCGACGCGGTGTCGACGCCTACAGCGTCTGGCACACCGACGGCCGTGTCGACACCGACGGCAACGCCGACAGCAACGACTAGTAGCAACGAATTGGACAGACCGTCGCCAGACGACGGGGTGGCGACGCCCAGCGAGGATCTGAGCGAGCAGGTGGTGCTTGGTGCCGAGGATGAGGACGGCGAGACCGCCGTCGTGGAAAAAGACAGCAAGGAAACGCCTGTTTTCTCCAAAGACCAAGAAATTGAAAAATTACGCACGAGCGGGTCCATGACGCAGTGTGTCAGCGAGATTGCACGCGTCAAGAACCTGAACAAGATCCAGATTGGGCAATTCGAGGTGGAGGCGTGGTATTTCTCGCCGTATCCGCAAGAATACGCGTATTGCGACACACTTTATATTTGTGAATTTTGCATGTTGTTTTACGCGTCGTTCAAGCAATTGGAGAGGCACCGGCGCCGATGTCAGCTGCAACATCCGCCAGGCAACGAGATTTACAGGCACCAAGACATTTCGTTTTTTGAGATCGACGGACGCAAGCAACGTGTGTGGTGTCGCAATCTTTGTCTGCTTTCCAAGCTATTTCTCGACCACAAAACGCTGTACTACGACGTGGATCCCTTTTTGTTCTACTGCATGACATTACGGGACAATCACGGGTGCCACCTAATTGGCTATTTCAGCAAAGAAAAGGAATCATCCGAGAATTACAATGTCGCTTGCATCCTCACACTGCCGCAATACCAGCGCCACGGGTTTGGCAAGCTGCTCATCGACTTTTCCTACCTGTTGTCCAAGACTGAGGGCCGTACCGGGTCGCCGGAAAAGCCGTTGTCCGACTTGGGTTTGTTGTCGTACCGAGCCTATTGGCAAGACACCATTGTGGATTTTTTATTGTCTGCCAATGGTGATGTGACCATTGACGATATTGCGCAGCACACGTCCATCACGTCGCAAGACATCTTGCATACGCTCCAGAACATTGGCGCACTCAAATATTACCGGGGCCAGCATATCATCTGCTTGGGCGACAAGGTCATTGATCAATGGGAGCGCAGCAAGGAAAAACGCAAGCGCGCGATCGTCGCCGAGAAATTGGATTGGAAACCTCTTCATTTTTCTGCATCCCAGCTAAGATTCCATTAAACTTGCAAAATGAAAATAAAAATAAAATAAAAGTTGATGCACGTTTTGATCCCACTTCCCAGGTGTCCCAGTTGTCCGTCCCAATGACTCTTGCCTTTCAGGGGCAGGGAGCCGCGGAGCCTCGGAGCCCCGGTGTGGGGAAAGGGCCCAAAAAAATAAAATAGGAAAAAGGGGTTTGATTCATCCGTATCCACGGGCGATCGGGCAAGTGCGCGTCCGTTAGTTGCAGCAAAAAAAGGCAGTGCCGCGTTGAAGGGGACACAATGCAGGCCGGGGAAGGCAATTTGGCACCATAATTACATAATTAATATGGATGCAGGCGTCTATTTTTACTCAATTCACGCGTCTGGGACGTGTGTGATTGGGATGAGGCTGCAAAAACGAAAAAAGACAGGTGAACGGGGCCCTTGCTCGTTTTCCCCATGGAGAGATGCAGCTGATGGGATGAGTCGGGACATCATGCACTGGATGGGAGTGTACAAGAGCGATTAGTGGCACCTGCCACAAGCCGCTGATTGGGTAGGGACAAAAACTTTTTTTTCTCCCACCAAGCAAATTGGGTGGAATTTGCTGCTCCTACCCAAACATGGAATAAGCTTTGTCTGTGCTGGGAACTTGGTTGCAGGGTCTTTTTCCCTTTTTTTTTTTTTAGTAATGGCTCTTGCTCCCTTTTTTTATTGTTTCTTTTGTTTTCTTTCTCTCTTTCTTTTTTTTTTCTTCTTTTTGTTCATTTCTACCTTTTTTTTCTCTCCTCTTTTTCCCTTTTTTTTTTTTAATTTTTAACCCATTGATGAAGAACGAAACTGCCTTGTCGCCACCTGCTCCTCCCAATTTGAAAGGCATTGCACTGTATCACCATGAACAGGTGCCTTTCACGTCGTTTCCGCCTCAATCGAGCGATTACACGCTCACACGCCCGCGTGAAGACAGCAAAAACAGTCTTGTTGATGCGCCGCCGAGCAATTACGAGCTGCAAGAGCTGCTCATGTCGTATCAAGGGCAGCCAGAGCTGTTGCGCATGATTCTTGCCAGCAAGCTTGAAGAAGACAAGCGACGTGCGGAGGAAGCCAAGCTCAAGGTGAAGGAATTGGACCTGCTTATTTTGCAGCATCAGCAGCACCAGCCCGCGTCGCAACCCACACCATCATTGACCAATTCGCCATCCACATCCACCACTTCCAACACGACTACCTCGTACGCGTATCCTTCCACGGCCACACAGGCAGCAATGCCTGCCGATATGCCTCCATCGGTATCTCACGCTCCTCATGATCGCCACAGCGCCCTGGTCGGCCACAATGGCACTGTTTCCAGCCATCACCATGGCAACATGGCCTCCAATGGCTCTATGAACAGCCACCAAGGCAACTTGGCACTGTCTGGTCTCGATACCAACTCCACCACCAACGAAATGTCCATTCATCGTCCCTTCCACACCCAGCAGCGCCATGACATGATACCTGGCTTGATGTCGCCACCCATGTCCTCTCAACATGATCTTCTTTCAACATTACCGCATCATGACCATGCTCAATTGCCATCAAAGGACGATTCTTATATCGTGCCCTCGGATGCGTCCGATTTTCTCTCCTCTCTGCCCACCACGTAAGCCCTTTTTCCTCTTTTTTTTTTTTTTCCTTTTCCCCGGCGATTGACCCAGTTTTTTGGTTTTTTTTCTTTTTCTTTTTAATTTTAATTTTCCAGTGGCACAAGTGATCTCTACTCACACCATCCTTACGGATCGCATGGCCCATCACATAACTCGTCACACAATGTGCCGCACAATGCGTCGCAACGCGCGTCGCATGACGAAGCGATGCCATTTTCCACGTCGTTCCGCTACGACCCATACACATATCCTAGTCGCCCACGCCGGCGACGTGAAATGCAGCCCATCACCAAGATTGTCGAGACCACACAGCATCCATTCAATGATGGCCATCAATGGCGCAACAATGGCAACACCATTCAAAAGAAAACAGGCAACAAGAGCATCTATTACAAGTGTGCCAATGGCATCAAGGTAACACTTTACTTTTTACCATGCCACAAAGAGGACCATGCGTCTGACCTTTTTTTTTTTTTATCTAATTAGGGATGCACGGTGAACAAAACAGTGACATGGCGTGGCAATGGCCAATATATCATCAAGTATCGCGGCGAGCATCTTGCTGAATGCGGCCGCATCCAGCGCGTCGTGCAATCGTAGCCTTTTTTTTTTTTTTTCTTTCCTTCTTTCTTTCTTCATTTTGATGTATAATTTACCCCCTAGATACCTCCATTCCTCAAAGATAATGATAATTTATATGTCGATTCCTCAAGCTTTTTCTCCATGTGTGTATGTTCGTTCCTTTTTTTTTTTTTTTATACGCTTTGAATTTGAAGACCATTGTCGGTCCATGATGATTGGCTTCTCTTTCCCTTACAAATAAAGTCCGCTCCTTCCCCACACCTTTTTCTTTCTTGCACCTCTTTTTCTCGTTCCCCCAACCTCTGGTTTTGATTGCGTGCTTCTTGTTGTGCTCTGTTGCTTCTCGACTGTCACTGTTATCCGCCTCCTCCAGCTCTTTTTACGGTATAGGGTGCAATGTTTGCCACCCTGGAGCTCCCCCTGAAAGGTGTGTCGTTTTTTTTTTGTTCCCTTTACTACGTTTTGTTCCGTCCTCCCCCCCTTTTTTTTTATCCTCAGCTTCTTGTTGACTAACCTCGTTTGCTTGTGTGATAGATGACAGCCGACACAAGCGACTTCAAGGTGGAAGGGCATGTCACCCATGCCGTGTCAAGAAAATAAAGGTAAAATCTCGATTTTTTTTAAATTTTGTGCCCCGTTGCCATGATTGCTTACTTCCCTCCCCCCTTTTTATAATTGCAGTGCGACGGCAAGCAGCCTTGTATGCAAGTAAGAATGATTGAGTGCCTGTGCTCAGCCAATCGGCAAAAGAACCTGTTTCATGCTCATCGACGCCTGTTTTCTTTTTTTTTTTTCTGCCTTTCCCCCCCCCCCCCGCAGTGCAAAGGTAATTCGAATTGCATACCATGATCTGTTGAGGTGTAGGCGCGGAATCGTGTCGACAAATCCGTCGCAAGCGAGGAAAAATGGCTAATTTTCCTTTTTTTTTTTTTCTCTCTCTCTTCTTTTCGAGCAGCTAGGCGTCGAAAGTGCACGTTTGTCAAGGCTGGGGACGACTCGTACATTCGATTGGACGCGATGGACACGAGTGCGGCGTCATCGCCATCGGCATCGCCTCAAATCGCATCATCGCCTGCTGCGCCGGTATCCTCACACTCACCACCGCCACCACCGCCGCTTTCAAGCCGTACCAACCAATGGATTGAACAGCTGACGGATGAATTGACGCGACTGACTGTCCAGCCAGCGGCTGCACAGGCTCCATCGACATCTGCATCGTCTCTCGCGAGCCCGTGGGCCAATTTTGGCGGATGTGTGCGATGGAGTTCTGAGCCGGCATCGTCTTTGTCGTCTTTTTCCACGTGGCCCATGCCGTCGAGGCCCGTACAGTTGAAATTGGTGGGCTTGTTCTATACACATTGCCCACATTTGAGCGCCGTGCTTCCACGCCACCTGTTTTACCACCAAACCGATACCAATGGTCCGCTCATCACCCCATTTTTGCTCTGCACCATGTTTGCGCATGCCGCGCAGCACGACAACGAGCTTGCGGCACAGAGCCATGCATTCTACGTGGCTGCGAGGCAGATGGTCGACGAGTTTATCGACGCGCCTCGCATCAGCACGGTGCTGGGTCTTTTTTTCCTCGCATTTTATGATGATGACTCGGCCGGCAGCACGACGACGCGGCAGTGGATGTACAGTGGGATGGCGGCGCGCATGGTTGTGGCCCTCGGACTGTATTCGCCTAATTACACGAGCCACGAAATGTCGCTTTCCGACGTGGAATTGCGCAAACGCGTGGTGTGGACCGCATTTATTATGGACCGCCTCGCATCCACTCTCATGGAACGCCCGCCAACGCTCACCAGCGACATGATCCATGGCATTGCATGGCCCTGCCCCCTTCCAGAAGAGACCGCACAAGACGAACGGCGCGTCATCCACGCCTTTGCCCAACTTTGCCAGCTCATGCTCATTCTCGAGAACATTGCCGCCTTTTTTTCACAAAACCACACCAAGCATTCATCACATCCACCTTCTGGCACCAGCATCCATTCAGGAATTGGCATCAATGAGTACGATTTATACAAAACAAAAAAAAACGCCGCGTTTTTTCTAAATTTCTCAAAATTTCCCTTTTTTCCTGCAGCGGCCCGACGACGGCCAATGGCACGCCTTCTCACGCATATTCTCATTCAAGGCCTTTTTCACATCAGCAGTCGCGCGTCATGGGGTTCCTCAATGACTTGAAATACTGGCGACACCGACTTGATGATCTCGCATGGCTCGGTGATTTGCAAAACGATGTTCAATTGCTGTCGTCGACGCGGCATCATCATTGGACGGTGCGTTTATTGCACCTGATCGCGTTTGATCTCGAGTTATCGCTGCTGATGCTGATTTTGGGGGATGATCCGCCCTACGCGTCGCCTTCCGAGTCGCGGTTCGTGTACGTGATCCAAGCACTTGCGCATATGATTGCATGGACCAAGCAACAACAGCAGGCCGATCAGCCTCATCAGCTGCCGCCGTCATTATTGTCGTTTTCTGCATTACTCTGCACGTCGGCGCTTCTTTGGCGGTACGGCGATGCATCGTCAGGTGCGGCTCCGCCTGCCGGCATGCAGCAACACGTCCAACATCTTTTCCACCAATGCCTCCGCCACGTGGAGCAATCGGTCGCTTCGGGCACCACACAAGCCATTGACAAGCAGCGCTTTGCGTATCTCGTCGACACGGTCCTCGCCGCCAATGTGTCGAATGTGTCGAATGTGTCCAATTCGTCGAATGCGACGCTCCAACCGTCCCTGTCGTCGTCTTCGTCCATGGACACGTCGCTGGCCGATGCCACGACCGCAGTGATCTCGGCAACAGGTGTCATGCACGATGTGCACGATGACACAGACGATTTCATGCATGGCCATGCACTGGCCAGCCATCATGCGCCGCCAAGACAACATTCACATGCGTACAGATTGCCATCCTCCTCATTTGTACCACCTGCCCGTCGCCACCACCCTGTCCCTATCTCAAGCGCACCATCCACACCCTCACCCATGGCCGTCCCCCCATTTTATTTCCCGGCCGTGCGCACCCCGCAGCAGCAGCAGCCCCTGCACCACGCGCAACAACAACAACAACAGCCATTCATCGAGCCCGCTGACTACACGTTTGAATTGATCTCCGTCGCAGATGAATGGGCGCGCATGACATTCCCCACACCCACGTCGCACACATCACCCTCCTCTGCGTCCCGACCACCATCACACTCATAAAAAAAAAAATAGAGACACAACAATCATCATCCACGCGCAAAACTCATTAAAAATTGTCCTGATTTTCGCCAAATAAAGAAGAAAAGTCAAATTAGTTGACTAATTTTTTTCGCGGTCGATGACGCCCCGATGGACAAATGATCATGGTTGGTTTCACAAACCGATGCAAGCATTGGGCGAACAGTGGAACTTAAATCTCAGGCGTGGGATCCAATTTAGGTTGTCATTGGAGGATGTGTGGCTCGTTTGATCTCACTTAGGTTTATTTTTTGTTCCCTTTTTCTGTGGCCCTGATCCCCTTGAACCCATTTCCCTTGTTGACGATGTCGCTTGGCGTCATTGCCGTCGCAATTGGCCACCCCCCCTCGATTAAATTGGGTTATCAGGTCGGTCCTCATGTGCAACACGCGGGTGCGATGCTGATGTAATAAACGATCAGTGCGTAAAAGGCACGGATCTGACAATTGGCACAGCATTAAACTCAGATGGGAGAAATGATCCCGCACGACGCTTGTCATTTGTCCTACAATGCATAAAGTTACACTGTATCTTCTGCATGGAATTTTAACTTTTTTTTTTTTTTTTTTTCTAGCAATCAAGCATGGCGCCATGGATATAAAACGATCTGATCCTTCTTTTCTTCTAGTCCCTTTCTTTTTTCATTCATTCCACTTTTAAAAGTCGCTGGACTTTCCCTCTCCATTCCTGAACATCAAGATGAAGGTCACTTTTGCTCTCTGCCTTGCTGGCTTCATGGCATCCATGGTGCAAGCCGTCCCCATTGCGCTCAAGACGCGTGATTCCTCGTCGCTTACTGGCAAATTCCTGCACATCACTGGTAAATGGCCCCCGTGGACCGAGCAAAATGAGCCATTAAAGCCACAAATCACTCATTTTCGTCATCCTCCCTCCCCCCCCTCGTACCTTTGTAGATATCCATCTGGACACGTACTACTTGGCCGGCACAGACCCTAGCAAATTGTGTCATCGCAAGAGCTCGAAAAAGTCCAAGAACACCGCAGGCCAATACGGCGCTCTGAACACTGATTGCGACAGCCCCGTGTCTCTTGTGGAGGCCTCGTTTGATTTCCTCAAGAACAAGGTCCCCGACGTGGATTTCATCATCTACACGGGTGACACCGCACGCCATGTAAAAGCTTGTAGAAAGCGAGAAAAAGTGTGGTCAATTAACCTGTTTTTTTTTGGTTTGTTTCTGCTCCCAGGACCGCGACAATGCCCTTCCTCGCACCTCGGATGACGTCTTTAATGACCACAAGGCTGTCCTAAAGTATTTCCAAGATACCTATGACGTGTCTAAGATCAAATTGGTAAGAAAAAAGTATAAAAATAAAGTCGAAATCAAAAAAAAAATCTGGGTCAGGGGCCATCCGAGATGTGAACCGTGCTTTTTGCCTCCTTTTTTTTTTTATAAGGTGCCCACAATTGGCAACAACGATATGGTAGACCATGACATTTTGAAGACGGATGACTCGACGTACTCGAAGCTCGAGACCATTTGGGAGCCCTTGGGTCTGAATTTGACGGGCGATTGGAAGACCGGTGGCTATTTTGTGCAAAATGTGGCGCCCGGGCTGCGCATTGTGAACACCAACTCGATGTTCTTCTTCACAAAGAACGACCAGGTCGATGATTGCACGTCGGGTACGCCCGGCCAGGCTCAGCTGGACTGGCTCACGCAAGAGCTGACGCAAGCGCGTGCCGACAAGGTCCAAGTGTACCTGATTGGCCATGTGCCCCCCAACGACGACGACGACTCCAAGCTCTACAAGGACCAGTGCCATTCGCAGTACATTGACATCCTCGGCACCTTTGGCGACGTCATCTCGGGCCATTTCACCGGTCACACCAACAGTAAGGCACCAAAACAACACGTGTCGCGCGCAATTCGCCTCATTTTTAATTTTTTAATTCTTCCATTGCGTAGACGATATGCTGACCGCCATCGTGCCCAACGCTGCCGGCAGCGGCAGCTACAAGCACGTCCAGGCCCTTGCCGGCAAGGCGCCTTCCTCTGTCACCAATGCTGCGAGCTTGCTTTTCAACGCACCATCCATCATCCCCGTCAACAATCCCGCCATCCGCGTCTACAATTACCAGACGAGTACCAGCGACAGCAAGGTGTAAGTCGCAGCTGCGCCCATAATTTCCAAAAAGAAAAAAAGGTTTTGATCTCTCTTTTTTTTCACGATTTTCAGGCCCTTTGGCACCATTCTTGACTGGACGCAATACTATGCAGACCTTGACAAGGCCAATGCCGCCGGGAGTCTTTCGTACGAGGTCGAATACGTCGCGTCGCAGCTCTTTGGCGTCAATCAATACAACGACAAAGGAATTGACAAGGTTTTCCAGGAATTGAACGCCAATTCGACCACGTTGGACCTTTACTCCAAGTATGTCAGCGTCAGCCGTTAAAATATGGTGCGACATTTGGTCCCCTTTTTTACTTTTTGTACTCGTAATCTGTAATCCTACGCCTCTTTTTCCCGCATTTTCAAGCATTTACAATCGAAACTTAGATGAAACTGAATAAACTCTAGCAAATGTCCAAAAAAAAATCAGGCACGTGAGTGTGGCGTGGTGTAAATTGGCGTCCCTTATTGGCCTGGAGACAAACAAAAAAGGAGTGAGGGGGGGACAAAAGTCGGATGCTCCGGCGCTGGGGGGCTCATTTTGCCTTTTGCGTTTGACTTTTTTTGACGATCCCGGTTGTAACGCGTATGCCAGATCTCCCACAGCAGCAAGAGAGCAGCAGCAGCAGTAGCGGCAGCAATAGTGGTGCGACACGCGGCTGGGCTACGGTCCATAACAGCCGCACGCGCGCCGGCGAGGCCACACGCACCTTTTTGTCCCATGTGCAAAGCTATGTCTTGGGTCTTCCACTGATGACACGCGCGACCGTCTTTGTGTCCGTGGCAATCAGCGGCGTCGACTTGGCGCTCCGAATTCTTAATTGGAATACCATTTACGAGCTGTTTCGCCTGTCCATGATCCAGGTCATTTACCAACTTCAAGGTAAGCGCGATGGCATTACTCGCTTTTTTTTTTTCTTTTTTCATCGCATTCGAGGAGCGGGCATTAATATTATTTTCCTTTTTTTTTTTTTTTTTGGGCCAGTGCATCGCGTTCTTGTGTACCCCTTTGTCGCGTCTTTTCCGACGTTTTTGATCACCGACTTGATCCTTTTGATACCCTACCTGGCACAGCACGAGCAAGCCGTCGGGACACTGCCCATTGTGTATGAGCTGGTCAGTCTTTACACGGTGGTGCCTGCGGTCGTGTATGTCGTTTTGGTGTGGCTCGTCGACAGCCTGTCGACCAACTGGCTCGTCGGGTTCAATGGGTGCGCGGGCCTTTCCGGGTGGGTCATTGGCCTTGCTATCGGCACCATGCTGCGCAATGCAGACAGGCCCACGCAGCATTCCTTGTTTGGACTCATACCCATCCCGCCGCACCTCCTGCCGTGGCTCATTATCCTCTTTTACTTGTTCCTCGTCCCGGACACATCGCTGATCCTGCACCTCGTCATCGCCGCCATCTCATACCTATGCAAGTGCCCGCAAAATCGATGGAAATGTGCTTTTTTGCATGCCTTTTTCTCATTTTTGAACTTTCTCTTTTGCTTTTAGACCATACACGACAATGGCCACGCGTATGGACACCATGTCCACAAATGTACCAGCGGATCGAGCAGCATCCGCAGATGGGTTTTTTGACGATGCATCCCAATTTTGTCAAGACGGGCTCATATCTCCCGGTTTCTACAAGTGACTCGTCGCCATCTTCCGTCGCTTACGTAGGTCAAGGCCAAAGGTTAGGGGACGAGTAGAGGAAGTGGTGCATTCTTGCAGGGCCACATGTCGCCCTCTCTCTCAATTTTTTTTTTTACTTCTCCTCTTTCAAGTGTGAAATAAAACACAGCATCGATCATTCCTTTGTTTCGTGACCTGTCTACTACTGTAATCTACTGTACAGTACAGTAGTACATTACAGTACTGTACAGTACAGTACCGTAGCGCTTTACCATCAACTTGCTTGTCCAAATTTGGGACCAGATGACGAGTTGAGCAAGTTTCTGAAGAAGCGCCAGTTTCATGGGTGTAAAGCGGGTAAAATTATCACCATTTGGTCTCGTACTGCTGCAACGGCTGAGCGCCCCGACACGAAAGATACCTCAAATGAATCAGCGGACAAACGCGGTGAAAGCGCTTGTGTTTTGGGGACATCGCGTCGAGTTTTCGGCGAGTTAGCCTTCAAGGGTCGTTTTGATCCTGATTTGGCCCTGAATTCATGCAAAATGCATTTCTCAGGACCGAGTGATCAGATTTCAGAAAAAAACTCGACGCCGTCGACTTTTTGGGTTCAGTATCCTTCAGCTCAAATATAGGACCCGATGAACAAGATCCGGAGGACGCGCCCTGCAAAAAGGGATATCATACAGTATGATAAAAAACTTTTTTTCATTCGGGTATGATAGCGTACCAGCTTTTGTCTCCATTTGCACTCCGACGCGCCGTTTCACGCGCCTGGGTCTCGCGTAGAGTGGGATGAGTGGTGATATGTTTTTTTTATTAGTGTCAAGTCTACTTGTTGAGGAATAATCCCTATTTTGACTGATTGCCGTTGCATTATGCCTCGGTGTCCTCCTCTTGCAATGTTTCCATTTCCTGTTCAGTTTCCGGTGACTTGCGCTCGTAGCCGAGCTGCGTCAAAAATGCCAAAAGATCGTTTGTGTATTGCAAGGTGGAGCGTTCTTCCCGGGTCTTGGCAAGCAAAAAACCGGCAAAGGACATGGAATTCATGGAGAGGCGCAGCACGTTGCCACTGGAAGATTTCAATACGCCGCACTCAGCGCGGCGCGGGACGAGCATCATGTAGCGGCTGGTCATGATGAAATTGTACGATGCCTTGGTGCCGCGCGGCCGCTCGGGGTCTGCGATGCGCAATTGCTGGAACATGGCGTCCAGGAGCCCAAAGAACATTTCGCCAAGGTATTCCTCGACAATCTCATCGTCCTTGTTCTCGAGGACTTTGGCATCCAGCAGCAGCAGCACGTGGACAAAGGGAAGCTCGTTCAAACTGTAGATTTCGCCTAAATCAACAAAAGCGCGAATTGTCACGCGCAGCCCGTCAATGACGGGCATTGCCTTTTTTTTTTTTTTTCTTTTACCATGCTTTGGATTATCAATCTTGTTGAACAAGGCCTGGATAGGCGGCTGGATGCCCTTTCCGTCGAGGGGAATAAGCTGGACGTGTTTGTGCTGCTGGCTTGCGCCTGATTCGTCGCCGCAATTGTAAAAGATGAGGCCCGGGGTGGTGTAGGCTTCTTGCATGGTGCGCCAGGCAATCAAAAGGTCTGGTGGTAACAATGGCTGCGACTGATCCTGGAATTCCTTGGTAACAATGAGCAGGTGGTAAGGCACAACGCAGAATTTGTTGAGCAGAAGATGGTAATGATCGTATGATTGCACAATGAGCCCGGGGTCCGGGTTTAAAAAGGGATTGACGGGCTTTTTGCCTTTCTCAGGGTGAATGCTTGACGGCACGGGCTTTTTGGCAAGCGTAGGCACGTAATTGATTTGAAACTACATACAAAACACGCGGTGTTGGTGCGTCAGAGAAAGAGTGAGGCCACGTCGCTCAACCGGCACGCGAAGAAAAAGGTCCACCACCTGTCCACGTCGTCTTTTTTTCCTTTTTTTTTTTTTTTTTTTTTTTTTTTTTTTTTTTTTTACCTCGATACCATGGTCCTTATTAGTGGACACCTCACTTTCAAAGACAAAGCAGTTTCCAGACGCTTTTGCGCTTGTGAAAGTGCTCTGGATCTGGTCTTGAAGGGACGGCATGGTAAGAAAAAGGGTGAAAAAGGGTGAAAAGAGAGAGAGAGAAAAAAAAAAAAAAAGAACCGGCCATTGAAAAATGCGGTGTTTGACATGGCACTCGCTTTTCCCTCCTTTTTCTTCTCGTCTTTTCACCAACTTATACCACCATGAGCGATATCAAGGTTGAATCACGCGAAGCGTCCGTTTTGTCGGCTGACACGCCTGCCAGCCACGACGGCGGCAAAGTAGAGTGGGACCCCACCATGGAAACGGCCCTGCTGCAGGCGGTGGCCGCCTACAGGCCCGTTGGTATGGCAAACAAGTGCCATGATGCAACAAAAAGAAGCTGTCTGCTCACATTTTCGCTGTTTTCGCTGTTTTTGCTGTTTTTTTTTTTTTTTTTTTTTTTTTTAGGTGTACACAAACACTTCCGCATTTTATGTATTCAACGCCAATTCAACGAAATATGCCGAACGAATTTGAGCATACAAGATATTTGGGACCGATTGGACCACTATTTTGCCATTGCGGACTTGGATGACATGGTAAAAAAAAAAAAAAGAAGTTTGCAGCTGCCCGCTTTTGGGATTTGTGCTGATCTGCGTCCATCCCCGACCCTTTTTTTTTTTAATACTACTTAGGAGGCGGAAGAAGAGGAAGAAGAAGACGAGGAAGAAGAAGAAGAAGAAGGCCAGCAACGCGAATTTTCATTACCGGCTGACGATTTTGATGACATGATGGAGCATCGACAAGATACCACGCGCGAAAGCACACCTGCCGACAAGCCTGCACGCACACCCAAGCGCTCTAGATCCAAACGGGAGGCGTCGCCTGCCGTAACCGAGTCATCCGTCGCGTCCACACCCGAGCCAGAGGATGGTAAGAAGAAAAATGCACAAAAAAAAAAAGCGGCACGGGGCCTTGTTTGTGAGATTTATGCATGAATTTTGATCATAGGTGTGACGACACGACGCAAAAGCGCTCGCAAATCAGAAGCCAATACGCCCGAGCCAGCCGCGACAAGAAGCAATAGCCAGCGCCGAACCAATCGAAGTGGGTCGTCGTCCACTCGCACACGGCGCCAGACAAAGAAGAAATGAAAAAAGGACACACGAGGCATGTGAAACCCAGGGCCTGGCCGGTCGATGGTTGCGGCCAACAATTGGGGTGCCGAGCCAAAATCGATTTGGTCAAAGATTGCCTGTCATCCAATCCGTTGCCTTTCTGCCCCTGCCTCGTTATTTGCCCTGTCATCCCCCCCTCTTTCTTCCTATTTGCAGTGTTGTTCCCCCCCTTTTTTTTCCATCGACCGGCGTTGAATAAAAATTTTTTTTTTTCATCACCTTTTTGATAACGCCGACCCCTTTCTCCTTTTTCTTTCTTTTCTTTTTTCTTTCTTTACACCTTTTTTTTTTTTAATCCACAAGCATGGCGACCAAGCGCAACGTAGCCAAGGAATCCACACAGATCCTGGATGAAGCCAAGGAGCGTGGCTGGGAGATTCCTGAATTCACGATCAAGGAGATCCGTGATGCCATCCCTGCCCATTGCTTCCGTCGTGATACCTTCCGCTCGTTCACCTATGTCATCCATGATCTGGCCCTCATTGCCGCTCTGGCCTATGGTGCGACCTTTATTGATCAGGTCTCGTCGCCTGTTGCCCGTGTGCTTTTGTGGCCCGCTTATTGGATTGCCCAGGGCATCGTCGGCACTGGTCTGTGGGTCATTGGCCACGAGTGTGGCCATCAAGCCTTCAGCCCTTCCAAGGTAAAAAGATAAAGAAGAAAAGAAAAAAAAGTGTCAATTGGGCGAATTGGCATGCGAAATCTGATAAATTTTCATGATCTGCTCACGTCTTTGTCTCCATTTCTCTCTCCCCGTGGTCCTTGCCTTTTCTAGACGATCAACAACAGCGTTGGCATGGTGCTCCACTCTGCCCTGCTGGTGCCGTATCACTCATGGAAGCTCTCTCACTCGCGCCATCACAAGTCCACGGGTCATATGACGAACGATCAGGTAAAAAAAAAGAAAGTGCATCAACAAGAAGCAAACATTTGATCGGCGCGGCTTCGGGGAAACAGGGGCAACGAGCAGGGGGGTTGGGGGTGCAATTGAGAATTCAATGGCCTCATTTTTTTTTGTTTTTTTTTTTTACCTTTTTCCTTTTTCAAAAAGGTCTTTGTGCCCAAGACCCGTAGCGAGGTCGGTCTCCCTGCCCGTGAAAAGGATGTGGAAGGCGATGGTCCCCACGCCGATTTGCACGACGCGCCCATTGTGTCCCTCGTGCAATTGGTGTTCATGTTTTTGTTTGGCTGGCCCATGTACTTGTTTGTCAACACGTCTGGTCAAAAGTACCCCGGCTGGGCGTCGCATTTCAACCCGTACTGTGCCATCTTTGAGAAGAACAACGTTGGCGAGGTGTACCAATCGATGCTTGGCCTGTTGACCATGTTTGGCGTCTTGACTTACTGTGGCCAGCTCTTTGGCTCGATGACCATGATCAAGTTCTACGTGATTCCCTACTTGTTTGTCAACTTTTGGCTCGTGCTCATCACCTACTTGCAACACACGGACCCTGCGCTGCCCCATTACCGCGAATCGGTCTGGAACTTCCAGCGCGGTGCGGCTCTCACCATTGATCGCTCGTACGGCAAGATCCTCAACTACTTCCACCACCACATTGCCGACACCCACGTTGCGCACCATTTCTTCTCCACCATGCCCCACTACCACGCCGAGGAAGCCACTGCTCACATCAAAAAGGCTCTTGGCAAGCATTACAAATATGACGCCACCCCCGTGCCCCAGGCTCTCTGGCGCGCTTGGAAGTACTGCCGGTTCGTCGAGGATGATGGTGACGTCGTCTTCTTCAAGCACTAAAAAAAAAGAACAAATCGACGACGTGGCGCACCGCGTCTCGCCATTCCCCTTGTTTAGAGTATTTATTTTGCTTGTTTTTTTTTACATGTACGCCCATCCTCCTCTTTTTCCTCACCGCCCCGCCCCCCGCCCATCTTTCCATCCCTTCTTTTTTGTTAGACATTAGCTGTTTTTTTTTTTTTTAATTGAACCCATTAAAACTTACGCATATCCCCCTTTTTTTCACGCGCATCGCCCGCACCCGTGCGACTCTGTTACTACAAATGGACCCTCGTTCCACCTCCTATCTTTATTTTGTTTTATTTTTCATGCACGCGATTCCAGGGATTGCATTTTAAATGGGGGCATGATCTTCAGATGCGCGTTTCTGCATCTGAAGTTGCACAAGGGGAGACAAAAGCTCGGTGACGGTCAGAAACGTCACTCCCCCATCCATTGGCGGAGTTCAAACCTTATCTTCGAAGTGAGCGAGCGGCGTTCCGATCGTTTCCTCCTTTTTTTTTTTTTTTTTTTTTTTTTTGCTGCTTTTGCCGCTTTTGCCACACACACCTCCCTGTGTGCCCCTTTATCCAAACCTTTTCCCTGATGGATCGCACGACACGGCACCTGGCGATCAACACACGCGTCCAAGTGGGCGATGACCTCGCAACTATTCGATATATTGGCCCTGTAGAGGGGTCTACGGGCGAGTGGCTCGGTGTTGAGTGGGACGACGACGCTCGTGGCAAGCACGACGGCACGCACAAAGGCAAGAGCTACTTTGCTTGCAGGTATGATAAGAAAAAAAGACAGAGGCGCTTGAAAAAAAAGGGCGCTGCAGGGTAAAAAAAAAAAAACGCGCAAATTCACCCTTTTTTTTTGTTTTGACCGCAGGTCGAGCACCTCGGGTTCATTTATCAGGGACAGCCCCAAAAAAGTGCTGACCGGTCGCTCCTTTTTGGAGGCATTGCGCGCGAAATACTTGGCAAACGACGCGGCGCCGGCCACATTGAAAGATCCGTTGTATTTAAATGGCCATAGCAGAGTTGTCATCGAGACTGTCGGCTTTGACGAGATTGAACAACAGCAGAGGTACGTTCTTGATTCATTGAACACGTGTGCTTTGTCCTTGGCTGTCCTAGTTTTTGCTCAATTCCCTTTTTTTTTTTTTTTTTTTTTTTTTTTTTTTTCTTTTTTAGTGATTTGCGCAGTCTTTCTGTCGTTGGCTTGGTGAGCATGCAAATTGCATTGGCTGATGACGCGAGCGACTTGGCGGCGGCCAATTTGCGTAAGGATGAGCGTGCGCCAAGGGTGAAATCACGGGGCATACATGCTAATACACCTTTTTTTTTTATTTTACAGAGATCAGTGACCTTGATCTCTCTAAAAACTTGATCAACGACTGGCACACACTTGGTGACATTGTGCAACACCTGCGGCATCTGCGCACGTTGCGACTAAAGTAAGGGGATCATGCGTAAAAAAAAAAAGAAAAGAAGAAAAAAAAAAGCGTGACTGACACATTGTTCCCCCCCCCAATTTCTTGCTATTCCCAGTGCCATGCGACTTGCACCATTGTCACGCGAGATGACCGATTGTCACCGATCGTCCTTTTCGCATTTGCGCACGCTGGTTTTGTGTGGCACGAGGATAACATGGGACCAAGTGGTTGCTTTGCAGCCGTTTGTGCCCCAATTGGAAGACCTGCAGCTGAGCGGCAACCAGCTGGCCACCCTCACGCCCTTGCATCACCTGCCACACCTGCAATGCCTCAACTTGGAGCATAACAACCTGACCGACTGGCACCAGGTCAATGCATTGACGACTTTGCCCAGGTAATGGCCCTTTTTGACATCCCGAGGTTCTCCGTAATCATCCCTCACCTCCTTTTATTTTTAAAATGGAATTAGACTTCACACGCTCTTTTTGAACAACAATCAATTGACATCCATTGAACTTTTGCCCGACACTTTCCGTGAAATTGTCTTTTTACGCGTGGATCATAATCAGCTGACAGAATGGCATCACATTGACCAGCTGGACGCCTTGCCACAGCTGAACAGGCTGCGCTGCCACGACAATCCGGTGTCTAAAGGTACAAGAAAAAGAGCAAAAAAGGCATCGCAAATGGGTATTCACGAGCAAGCTTTCCTATTGTTGCAGGTTTGCCGCTTGAAGAAGCCATGGCGCAGGTCGTCGGTCGCGTCCACGGTCTCACCACGCTCAACGGCAACACGGTAAGCCGATTGGCGATCGTTTTAAACAAGAATTGGCGTGCTCATTTGCAATTTTTGGTAGATTTCGCCAAAGGAACGCGTGGATTTGGAACGTTTCTATCTCAAAGTGTGCACTCGTGATGGTCAAACCCATGATGAAATTAAGAAAAAGCATCCAAGATACAGCGCACTGTGCCGAGGTACATTGGGCGGGGCAATGCGAGGTCAAAATGGAAGTAATTGGGCCGAAAGCGCGCTCATCTGACCCATTTTTTCATTTCTTTCAGTTCACGGGGAGCCTGATCTGGTGACGCAAGGTGCCAGCAAGTCGGGCGCGGCATTGAACCAGCGTCTGGTATCCATCACACTTTGCAGCATCCCAGGCGTCACCGCGGCGGATTTGCAGCAAGACAACGTGCTTGACCGTGCGACAAAGACCGTGACGAAGCGCGTCCTTGTCACCATGACCGTGCGGTCGCTGCGCAGCATCATTCAAAAGCTGTTTGGCATTTCTGCCGCGCAACAAGAGCTGTATGTGATACAACAAGGCATGGTCATGGACCTGAATGACGAGCTGCGCGACCTAAAATTTTATGGTATAGCGCAAGGCGACGCTGTGTATATTCTTTCCTGATTCCCCCTCTCCTCCCCTCCCCTCCTCATTGCATTGTAGAAAAAAAGTAATTAAATATCGCAAGTCATGCAAAAACAAGCAATTTGCAAGAATTTAATCTCAAAAAGGATCTGCCTTGGCTCCAAAACACGCGCCTACCCCCAGCCATTCTGAAACGCGCGTAACATAAAGCGGGCCTTAGATTTTAAAATATCTCCAAAGTGATCCTTTTTTCCATTCTCTTCTTTCTGCACCTCCTTCATCAATAAATGCGGCAACCTTGTTAGGCTTGCTAGCATTATAATGATCTGTTGGCGTGGCACTGAGGGTATGGACCTGCCCCTCGCAGGGTCACTTGGATCTAAACCTCATTCCCTCTGACAATCGAAAAGTCCAATGACTGACGCGATCTAATTAAACGTGGAATATCTTGGTGACACACCAAAGAATCTCGCCACCCGCAGCCGATTTAGCACCAGTTGTGGGGAAACGCGTAAAACTTTACCCCCACTTAAATTGTGGGGTTGCAAACCTTACAAGACATAGTTGAAACTATAAAAAGTCGATAATTTCTATCTGGCATACATTTCCACAAGTGATGTCTTCGTGGGAAATTGTCTTCTTTTTAACAACATCCCTTTTTACCACGCGCACAACCTGCTTACTCATGAAGTGACTAGGAGCATTCACACAATGATGGTATGCTGATTAAAGTTTTGTCTATATAATGAGCGCGCTTGCTCGTGATGACAGCATTTCCCCGAAAACCTGTTTTTTGATTCCATGCGCGTCTCACATATTGTCAAAAGTGGATTGGCCTTTGCTTTGCACTTGACTGCAGCTGCGGCGGGTACAATCAAGCCACAAAATTGCACAGCCATTGCATCAGCCGTGCAAGAGTTGTACACATACACTTATCCTTTGGTCTTGATGAACACCACGTCGGCGAACACCATCCACTCTGCTTTGACTTCGACGATCAAAATGAACGTCGACAATCATTTTGTAGTCAAGATGAATTTGGACACCAGCTACATTCAAGGCTTCTTTGATCTTGATCAGCACTCGTATACATTGACCATACCGCCTCACGGCAATCGGTATTGGATTGCGCAATTTTTGGACGCGTTCAGCAACACAATCGGTGATCCAGGCAGTCGGTATTTAAACGGCGAGCACGGGTACACATTTGGCTTGATTGGACCCAAGGGCAGCAAGCACCATTTGCCGGCCAATGCTACCATTGTCGAGTCGACAACAAGCCTGTCTTGGATCATTGGTCGCATTTATCACAACGGAACAACGGCGGACGAGGACCTTGTGAGCGAGTTGGTCAAGCAGTGGGTCATTACGCAGTATCCCCTTCATTCATCGCTCCCCATCGCTGTTACGGCAACTGTGATCGATAATAACGCCAATATTAACAAGACGTCCCCTGTCACCATTGTCAACACCATGGCAGCTGAACATCATTTCGACACGGCTGCCAGTTTGCTGTGCAAAAACCCGCCTGCCAAGGCCGACCGCGCCTTTATCAAGAGGATGAAAAAGGAGATTGGGTTTACACCATGCAGCAAGACCGCGTTCAAGCAGCCTGCACGGGTGTATGAATGCCTGACGGCCAATTTTACAACACAAGCGCTTAGCAGTATTGCAGCACAGACCGCTCAAAAAGCTGTTCCCGTGACCCATAACGGCTGGCCCATGTGGTTGACTGGTATTGGCACCTATGGCACCGATTATGTGTTTCGAGCCACCGTTGCCCTTGTGGGTCTTGGTGCCAATCTTCCTGAAGACGCTATATATCCCTCTGCAGTTGTCGACTCGACTGGCGCCAAATTGAACGCGTCGCTCCCTTACACATTGACATTTACCAAGGACCAAATGCCGCCCGCGGATGCCTTTTGGTCGATCACGTTTTACAATAGCGCGAATTTCTTGGAGCCGAATACCATTGACCGTTACGCTTTACGATCTGCGGATAATTTGACCAAGGGCTCTGATGGCTCCCTCACTCTGTACATTCAACCTGATGCGCCCAAGGACGAGTCGACCCAATCAAATTGGCTGCCCTCTCAAACCACCGGTCCATACACGCTTACCCTGCGCCTTTACAATCCGCAACCTCAAGTGCTGAACGGAACTTGGGTTCCTCCAGCCATTATCAAGAGTTCGGAACCCGCTTGATGCCATCTTTATTCTTTGGCTTTAGTATGATATTCAATTATAATAAATACATCATACCAATGCACAATCTGGATAGTTTTTTTTTTTTTTTTTTTATGAGACCTGCCAGGATGCTGCGATTTTTCTTTTTTTTCTTTCTTCCTTGTTGCGTTTTCTTTTCGCTTCCTTATCCCTTTATTGCATCGCACCTTTGCAGATTATCAGCTTTCAGTGTAAGGCGTTTGGATGACTGGTGGATCGACACGCAAGAAGATCCAGTCCACTTGCTTGGACCACTGCTATATCCTCTTTTTTGTTTTTTTTGTCCCCTGTCGTTCCAATTACCGCACCTACGCTGAAAATGGATGGCTCGCCCTTGCACAGAATCTTGTTGGATGAGCGCACATGCGACGAGGCGCTATGGATGTTGTTGCAGCTTGCTCCTTTGTCCCAGAGCGACAAAATGGTGGCAAAGAAGAATGACGCTAGAGGCGTTCACGTTTCTTTTGCGACCCACAGCCGTGTCGCTCAATTAAACGACGCAGACTGCCCAATTCGACATTCTAAGCACATACACTGCGACGCGGTTCTCCTTCACGTCGAATTGAAACCCATTGCTGCAGCCTTTCACCGTCTACATCTTCCGCGAGCACGAAGGCACCCTGTTTGGCAATGACGCGTCCGTCGCATCCGGCATATTGTGTAACATGGCCAGCCAAGCCATGCGCTATGGCGATGGATGCGCGTCTCAAATTCAACATTGTTGAGTGCGTCTATCGTCGCGTTGATAACCGCGAATTAATGCGCACCGTGCAAGATTCGTTTGCCGTGCTCAAAGTGCATGAACCCATGCCCATCATTGGCAACGCACCCTCAACGAGCATGCCGAAGAGCTTGCCTTGTACTTGCAACCGCACATATACCAGGCCAATACTACACACGTTGTCCAAGCCATTGCCAGCTATTACAAGTCTTTCTGAAGCCACGGCGACGTCCACTCCTCATGCAGCCCAATTTTTTTTTATTACGCAATGTCTCTCTTTCTCTCTTTTTTACGCGTTAAATGTCATTTTCGCTCTTTTTTCGCGCTTGGTTTATACATTATGATAGTCTGTTGCTCGTTCTACTTTTTTTTTTTTACACGTTCTACCTTCCCCGTTGATCCTACCAATTGGTTCAACGTGCCATTAAACAATAAAAATCTACACTATTTTAGCTTGGTTAGCGAAAAAAAAAAAAAACAAAAAACAAAGCTCCTATTAGCCATTGGCTCAAAAAATCGACCTTTTCAAACGATGTACAGATGCGCGGTGGCCCCGGGTTTCTATAATGCCATCCTAGACTGCGAGTAATAAAACAAAAATGAGATCTCAAGCGGAGTAAATCCACGTCTTCCACGTTTCCCCTCAGTCTTACAAAGATCTTCCTAGGATATTGCCACCCCCGACCAGGCAAATCGAGGAGACGTCAACGCTCTGCATTTTTTAGCGCGCTTGTGTGAAAGCAAACCGCAATTTGTCTTTTGTAAATACTGATTAGATAGGATTTATTTGATATTTTCAAGTTGAAGTAGGTAAAAGCTCGTCCAATCGTTCACATGGGGCAGGATGAAATCATACGCGTTCGCGTCTCTATCTCCTGGACCAAGTTCCATGCCGTTTATGCAACAATTTGGCGTGTCACGGCTGAATTTGTAAAAATTGAAGAAAATGTCAAAGCTTTGGGAAACGGTCCCATCAACCTCCAGTTTTTATTTGATTTTATGTAAAAATGAACGAAAAAGTGGTCTTTGGAGCTCTTACTTTTGGCGTTCGAATTGCTGGACGGCGTGCGATCATGATTTTCAAAATCGAGGATTTTCCAAGGGGTGCAGTCGAGGATTTTCAAATCGCCAAATTTAGGTCCTCGGATTGCTGCGCCCTTCATACATATGGTGAGCACGCTCCATTTACCAACAGAAATGCAATAAAACGCAGGGGTCCATTGGCTGGTTTCGTCGTAAAATGCATTTGAGGCCGTATTTTCAGGTCAAGGGCACCTCAGCGAAAAATGCTTCAATCTTGATGAAACGCACACCATTAAAGCAACTGTGGCTCATTGCGTATGTGGACATCTGTGATCAATCAAAAAAATAATTTTTTGGCAACTTTGACGCGGTTTCAAAATCATTATTATTTTTCGACGCGTGATAAAGCGCGTCAAACGTCGAGTTGCACGCGCCAATTCCTAATCAAATTCATGTGCCTGGAGTCTGTCTTTCTAATGGACGCGTCGGCGTGGCTTTATCGACGCGTTCTTCTCGTGCAATTCGCCTTTGAAATTAAATCCAAAATTGCCCATTGGTCGTCGACACACAGATGCATCACACTCTTTTTTGGCATTTTCCGTGGTTTCTCCCACTGCGATGTATTTTGATGCAAGTTTGGCAGGAATAGGGAGACTCATTTTTTCCATTTTGGTTTTGGGCACTCGCCACGACTAAATTTTGATTTGTTGGTGACTCGCCCCCAAGAGCTGCAAGCTAGGTTCTGCTCGTATTTTCCAGGGTTTCCAGGTCACCATTTCGCACTGGGATGCTTTTCGAGGCACGGGCTGCTTGATTGGCGAGTTTCATATGCAAAGTCTTTAAAACTAAAGACATTTAAGCTCTTTTCTTTGGAACTCTTTCAGATGGACCCAAATTTCATACAATGACGTTGATTGGACTGTAAAAGCATTGTGAAAAATTTGAGAGCGATTGAGTCATCGGAAAAGAACATCGCGGCCAAAAATCCAAGAATGCACAAAAACGAACGTTTCAACCAAACCTTATTATTTTACGCGCTCTTTTATGCCTGATTCAGCATGATGCACTGCTGTGGATTGACAAGTGTTTTCATTGAGCAATATATTTGTATATTTAGGAAAAAAAAGAGACTATGATACATTTGCAATGGAGATCAAAGGGGGGGATATTAGTTTGGGTGAATGTTTTTTTTTCTATGATCGACAATGTGAGAAGAATGTAAAAACGGGCGGGTGGAGCTACCATTCGAGGCTGAGATGGCGCTCAATGGCATGGACATCTGCGGCGGAGGGGTCGAGGAGGCGGCGATGCGGGTCAATTTGGATACTATCGTCGCTGTGCATTGCTTGGCGGTCGTCCTCATCCATGTCTTCTGGTTCGCCAACGAATTGATGGTGTCCCATGATGGTGGTGGGTGGGTGGGCGTCGACTTGGTGGAAAAGAGGAATTTCGTGGCCCATTTGCATTGCGGCGAGTGCCTGTTGCTGTGCCTCGGTGGCATTGAGCGAGCGGGGAGTTGAGATGGCGCTGCCTGTGTAGCGTCGCGTGGGTTTGTGTGGAGAAAGACACGCGGTATCCATGTCCTCGTCTGGCGTTGCCTGGGCCGATGCATATAAAACGGCGTCTTGGTACAAATACGGATTGCGTGTTGTTGCTGCTGGCTGGTTGGCTTGTGTGTGGATGATGTGTTGGTGGTGCCTTGCGGCTGCCGTTGGGAACAAAACGTCCTGATTCATGCTTCTTGCGGCTTGTGCTGGCTTTTTCGGGTCGGCGGTGGCCACAATGGCTCGTGATGCGGGCGCCTGCGCGGCGCCTGCGCCGGTGGCAAGTTCTTCGCGGTTGGTTGGCGTCGGGATGGCAGCCGACGGCATGTTGCGTCGCTTAATATCCATAAACTCGTCAATGATGGCTTTTCTTAGCATTTGCTCGTCCTGAATGTGCTCAAAGCTGTCGAAATCAAAGTCCACGGGGCATGTGCGCTCGTCGAGGGGGTCGCGCATCTCGGCCACGTACGCGTGGTGCATGGCTTGCGTGGCGGTCAATCGCTTCGCAGGGTCCAGCTGCAAAAGGGACACGAGCAAATCAATCCCATCCTCGGGGCACTGCGGGAACAATTGCGCGAAATCAATGCTTGTTGCTGCGGGCGGCTCGCCGTCGGCATTGCGCAATTGTCGAATATAGTCCATCACGCCCTCGGTCGTGCCCTGATCCCAAAATGACGTGTCTTCAGGTAAACCCAATATCGCAATGATCCTCTTCAGCTGATCCACATAGTCCGTCCCCTTGAAAAGCACACGCTTGCCCAGCAATTCCGCGAGAATGCACCCGGCAGACCACATGTCAACTTTTCAAAAAAAAAAAAAGATGAAATGAGCAAAATAAGATCGTTTTTTGTTTTTGTTTTTGGGATCATACTCGCTTTTCCATAGGATTGATGACTCAGCATGATCTCGGGCGCGCGGTACCACCGTGTCACGACATAGTGTGTCATGGCCGACACCTTGCCAACCGACGCGTCAGGCACCAGACTGCGCGCCATGCCAAAATCACATATCCTAATCGAGCAATTCTCGTTGACAAGAATGTTGGATGGCTTGAGATCGCGATGCAGCACCTGCAAATCAAAGAAAGCGGGCGTGTGAGCGTGTTTTTTTTGGGGGGGGTGGGATAAACCTGGTTCCAAATGGCTTACATTAGCGCTGTGCATGTAATGCAAGGCGGAAAAGATCTGATACATGAACCAGCGGTAGTGGACCGGCTCCAATGGCACATTTGCGTGAATGACATCGTGCATCGTCGTGTCGCAGCATTCGAGCACCAGGTAAATCTCATTGAATGACGCCACATTGACAATATCGATGTCTTTTAGCCCCACAATGTTTGTGTGGCCCGTCAGGTGTCGGAGCAGCTTAATCTCGCGCAAACACCTCTTGGTCAGAAGCTTGCGGTCAAAAATACGAAAACATTTCTTGATAGCGACAACTGGGAAAAGGAAAAGAAAAAAAAAAAAAAAAAAAGAGAAATATGCGTAAAAGGGGGTGAGAAAAAAAGGGACTTGCGCGTCAACAAGAAAGAATTCACTTACACTCCTTTGTATGTGTGTCAATAGCGCTGACGACGGTGCCGTAGGAGCCTGCACCGACCTTGCGTATGACGCGATAACGCTGTTTTATCATGAATTCCTGGTCGTGGTCAAGCGCAAGGGCATAAAAGGTATCGTCGGGCGCAGCCATAGTTAAGTTGAACCAGGTGACGACGATGAAAGGGAGGAAAAGAGGCGAAAGAAAGGAACACAAAAGCAAAAAAAAGAGCGCAATAAAAAAGAGCCCTCGGCCCAGCTCGCCAAAAAAGAAAAGGCAACAGTTGCCTTTTGGGGCTCGGGCCCTGGAAAGCGGGCCAAAAAGGTCGTAGGAAAGCCCCAGCCCGCCCGCCTCCTTTCTTTTTTTTTCTCCTCCTTTTCGTTTCTCACCCCATGGCCAACAACAAAGACGACGACTTTGCAAAGCGCGTAGCCAATTTGAAAGGAGAACTCGCGCCTCTTCCCTCCGAGTGAGCCCCAATTTGCCCCATTTTGATGGACTGCGCGCGCCCTTGCTAATTATCCTTTTTATCGTTTTCTTTAGTGCTGAGCTCGCTTCGCGGTTTGAGCACGTCTTTTCGTCGGCGCCGACCGCGGCGGACCGCTCGTACGATCTCACAATAGGCGAGGATGAGGTAAGAATCCGCCATGACCAAATTGGGCAAACCCATGGAAAGCGAAAATGCGGAAAAGATGCAGGGGGAGGAAGGGGGGCAATCAGGGGGACGCGCTGTTGATCTAGGAGTCTTAGAGGGCGTCTCATCAAATCCAAGTAGGTGGATCGACTGCTGGCCGAGGTCAAATTGGACGGCGAAAGTGACGAGGACGATGACTACCTTGCCGACATTCTCTCTGAGCGGTCAATTGAGCCATCCATGCGCACGCACCCGTCGTCCCATCATCTCGATGCCGTCCAGGCCGCGTTTCTCGACAATCACGTCGATCCGAGCCCAGACGACACCCATGAATTACTCAATCAGATCAAAGATCAGGTGGCCGTCGAGTCCAAATACGAAAAGGTTCTCAAAACTCAGGACGACGATATGGAAAAGCGCTATCTTGCTCTAAAAAGCACAAAATTGCCCGACAACATCCTTGCAGAGCCATCCAAGTTTCATGGACCGCGTGGATCTGTGCCAAAGCCCTTGGAAGTCAATGATCTTTATGATGAGGTCGACGATTGGTGCTGTAAGAGCGTCGAAATGGCGGGAAAAAAGAAAAAAAAAGGGGGGGAGATTCACACGTCTTTTTATATTTTGTCATAGGCATTTGCAACGATGACGCGACCCTCGAGTGTGCCGATTGCGACAAGGACAAATTCTGTCGCCAGTGCTTCCATGAGACGCATCTCAGCGACGATGCCGATTATGGATTTAACAGGCACATGGTGAAAACATATACCCCCATGGCGCGACGCGCCTAAAAGCGCGTGTTTTGGCCGTGTCACTCCATTCTGACACGCTCGGATGCGCCCTGACGTGTCAATTGCATGCATTAGCACACCTCACATCATACCACCCATTAAAAATCAATCTCAACAACAGGCGCGACGCGTCATTTTAGTTAATTTTTTAATTTATTCTTGATCCATCCCTCGAAACATGGCACGTACGTCGGGTGTCGAGCGCGTTTATGAGTAGAACCTGCGTGAAAAATCAAAATAAAGTGTCAGACCCGCGATTTTTTCTTCTTTTTTCTGTTTTTTTACTTACTTTTTGTTGATAAAGTAGATGAGCAGATTCAAATTTACCTTGACGGCGCCATCAATGAGTGCAATGATGTACACGCCTTCGAACTGGCTCTGTAGCAAGTCTTCGTAATGCAAATCGAGCCTAATGACGGTGGCATTTTGCAATGTCTTTGCAACGGTATCCATGACGTGCCGTTCTTCCTGGGGCACGTGTTTCCAGCCCTGGTAGCTGGCCTCCACGGTGATGATGCCAGGCTCGGCCATAGAAAATACCATGGCGATCTTTTCGTATTGTGAGCGCTTGACACCGGCGTATTTCAAGTCGACAAGGATCTTGCGATCGTGCAATTGCTTGGCCGTGTAGCAATACGTCCCAAAGCGCGGTACAGGCAAGCCCGCTTTGCTGATGCCGCGCAAATGGTAGTATTGGCGCGTAAACAGGGCGGCTTTGGGCTTTTTTGACCGCCATGTCTTGTTGGCCATGGATTTCATGCATCCAGACAAGTAATCCTCGTATTTTCCGGCCTGATCCGTCAGATATTTGCCCTTGGCATCCAGATGTTTGAGCATCTTCTTCATGCGCTTCATCTCCTTGCTGCGCTGCTTGCGACGCGTGTGTTTTCCAGTGATGTCATGCGCAATCATGTTGATCAGGTCTTGGTATCCGCCGCCCTCGCTGATTACCTGGCACCGCTCAAGATGCAGCACAAGGCGGAAGGCGAGCTTCTTCAATTGCGTTAACGTAAGGCTAGCAAAAAAAAAAAAAAAAATAGAGTTATTAGGGAGGGACGTGACAAACAGGGGCGCAATCGGCAAAAAATAAAGTTGCCATTTCATGCGTGCCATCCATATCTAAGCGTTTGGACCGAGCGCAGAGGGCGGGGAGGGGGGATTCATAGTGCGCGGCGATCAATCGAGAAAATAAAAGGAGATAAAGGGGAAAAAAAGGGGGAAAAGGGGGATTTACTCTGCCAAATCCAATGGCTCTTCCGATGTGCCAAGCGACAACCATCGTCGCTTGGGAGCCAGGTCGTTTTCTGCCTTGAATTCGCCCTGCTTGAACATTTGCCACGCCTGTTCTTCCCTCATGGAGACGGGCGACTTTAAAATGTCAAGCAGAGTGGGCCCGCTTTGGTGTTTGATCACGTAAACGACAAGCCGCTTGGCGTCAAAGAGGAATTGGCGCAGCCAGCTAGCCGCATCCATGGGAAGACCGTCTTGGAAGCTGCTCAATCGCAGCCGCACCGTCATGTCCTTGGAAAACATCACATTTGCATCATATCCGGACATTCCAAGCGCATTGAGTAGATCAAAGAGCGGAATCCCGCCCTCTTGGTGGAACATGATCTTGTCGCTCGCCCCAGGCTCCAACGACTGGATATTCTGCTCAAGCACATAATGCAAATGGAAAAGTTCCTCTGGAATCATATAAACCACTGGCTTGTGCGTCGTCGTGCGGTCTGTCCACAAATCCATGCCAAAATAGTCCTCTGGACTTTGCACCTCGGTCACTAGAACGCGAAAAAAAAGAAAAAAGGTAAAAAAAAAAAAAAAAAAAAAAAAAAAAAAAAAGACGTAAAATACAAAAGTGTACACGCGTCACGCAGCTTCATTGTGCGACGCGTTTCTTTTTTTTTTTTTTTTTTTTTTTTTTTTTTTTTTTTTTTTTTTTTTTCGCGTTCTAGTGACCGAGGTGCAAAGTCCAGAGGACTATTTTGGCATGGATTTGTGGACAGACCGCACGACGACGCACAAGCCAGTGGTTTATATGATTCCAGAGGAACTTTTCCATTTGCATTATGTGCTTGAGCAGAATATCCAGTCGTTGGAGCCTGGGGCGAGCGACAAGATCATGTTCCACCAAGAGGGCGGGATTTCCGCTCTTTGATCTACTCAATGCGCTTGGAATGTCCGGATATGATGCAAATGTGATGTTTTCCAAGGACATGACGGTGCGGCTGCGATTGAGCAGCTTCCAAGACGGTCTTCCCATGGATGCGGCTAGCTGGCTGCGCCAATTCCTCTTTGACGCCAAGCGGCTTGTCGTTTACGTGATCAAACACCAAAGCGGGCCCACTCTGCTTGACATTTTAAAGTCGCCCGTCTCCATGAGGGAAGAACAGGCGTGGCAAATGTTCAAGCAGGGCGAATTCAAGGCAGAAAACGACCTGGCTCCCAAGCGACGATGGTTGTCGCTTGGCACATCGGAAGAGCCATTGGATTTGGCAGAGTAAATCCCCCTTTTCCCCCTTTTTTTCCCTTTATCTCCTTTTATTTTCTCGATTGATCGCCGCGCACTATGAATCCCCCTCCCCGCCCTCTGCGCTCGGTCCAAACGCTTAGATATGGATGGCACGCATGAAATGGCAACTTTATTTTTTGCCGATTGCGCCCCTGTTTGTCACGTCCCTCCCTAATAACTCTATTTTTTTTTTTTTTTTGCTAGCCTTACGTTAACGCAATTGAAGAAGCTCGCCTTCCGCCTTGTGCTGCATCTTGAGCGGTGCCAGGTAATCAGCGAGGGCGGCGGATACCAAGACCTGATCAACATGATTGCGCATGACATCACTGGAAAACACACGCGTCGCAAGCAGCGCAGCAAGGAGATGAAGCGCATGAAGAAGATGCTCAAACATCTGGATGCCAAGGGCAAATATCTGACGGATCAGGCCGGAAAATACGAGGATTACTTGTCTGGATGCATGAAATCCATGGCCAACAAGACATGGCGGTCAAAAAAGCCCAAAGCCGCCCTGTTTACGCGCCAATACTACCATTTGCGCGGCATCAGCAAAGCGGGCTTGCCTGTACCGCGCTTTGGGACGTATTGCTACACGGCCAAGCAATTGCACGATCGCAAGATCCTTGTCGACTTGAAATACGCCGGTGTCAAGCGCTCACAATACGAAAAGATCGCCATGGTATTTTCTATGGCCGAGCCTGGCATCATCACCGTGGAGGCCAGCTACCAGGGCTGGAAACACGTGCCCCAGGAAGAACGGCACGTCATGGATACCGTTGCAAAGACATTGCAAAATGCCACCGTCATTAGGCTCGATTTGCATTACGAAGACTTGCTACAGAGCCAGTTCGAAGGCGTGTACATCATTGCACTCATTGATGGCGCCGTCAAGGTAAATTTGAATCTGCTCATCTACTTTATCAACAAAAAGTAAGTAAAAAAACAGAAAAAAGAAGAAAAAATCGCGGGTCTGACACTTTATTTTGATTTTTCACGCAGGTTCTACTCATAAACGCGCTCGACACCCGACGTACGTGCCATGTTTCGAGGGATGGATCAAGAATAAATTAAAAAATTAACTAAAATGACGCGTCGCGCCTGTTGTTGAGATTGATTTTTAATGGGTGGTATGATGTGAGGTGTGCTAATGCATGCAATTGACACGTCAGGGCGCATCCGAGCGTGTCAGAATGGAGTGACACGGCCAAAACACGCGCTTTTAGGCGCGTCGCGCCATGGGGGTATATGTTTTCACCATGTGCCTGTTAAATCCATAATCGGCATCGTCGCTGAGATGCGTCTCATGGAAGCACTGGCGACAGAATTTGTCCTTGTCGCAATCGGCACACTCGAGGGTCGCGTCATCGTTGCAAATGCCTATGACAAAATATAAAAAGACGTGTGAATCTCCCCCCCTTTTTTTTTTCTTTTTTCCCGCCATTTCGACGCTCTTACAGCACCAATCGTCGACCTCATCATAAAGATCATTGACTTCCAAGGGCTTTGGCACAGATCCACGCGGTCCATGAAACTTGGATGGCTCTGCAAGGATGTTGTCGGGCAATTTTGTGCTTTTTAGAGCAAGATAGCGCTTTTCCATATCGTCGTCCTGAGTTTTGAGAACCTTTTCGTATTTGGACTCGACGGCCACCTGATCTTTGATCTGATTGAGTAATTCATGGGTGTCGTCTGGGCTCGGATCGACGTGATTGTCGAGAAACGCGGCCTGGACGGCATCGAGATGATGGGACGACGGGTGCGTGCGCATGGATGGCTCAATTGACCGCTCAGAGAGAATGTCGGCAAGGTAGTCATCGTCCTCGTCACTTTCGCCGTCCAATTTGACCTCGGCCAGCAGTCGATCCACCTACTTGGATTTGATGAGACGCCCTCTAAGACTCCTAGATCAACAGCGCGTCCCCCTGATTGCCCCCCTTCCTCCCCCTGCATCTTTTCCGCATTTTCGCTTTCCATGGGTTTGCCCAATTTGGTCATGGCGGATTCTTACCTCATCCTCGCCTATTGTGAGATCGTACGAGCGGTCCGCCGCGGTCGGCGCCGACGAAAAGACGTGCTCAAACCGCGAAGCGAGCTCAGCACTAAAGAAAACGATAAAAAGGATAATTAGCAAGGGCGCGCGCAGTCCATCAAAATGGGGCAAATTGGGGCTCACTCGGAGGGAAGAGGCGCGAGTTCTCCTTTCAAATTGGCTACGCGCTTTGCAAAGTCGTCGTCTTTGTTGTTGGCCATGGGGTGAGAAACGAAAAGGAGGAGAAAAAAAAAGAAAGGAGGCGGGCGGGCTGGGGCTTTCCTACGACCTTTTTGGCCCGCTTTCCAGGGCCCGAGCCCCAAAAGGCAACTGTTGCCTTTTCTTTTTTGGCGAGCTGGGCCGAGGGCTCTTTTTTATTGCGCTCTTTTTTTTGCTTTTGTGTTCCTTTCTTTCGCCTCTTTTCCTCCCTTTCATCGTCGTCACCTGGTTCAACTTAACTATGGCTGCGCCCGACGATACCTTTTATGCCCTTGCGCTTGACCACGACCAGGAATTCATGATAAAACAGCGTTATCGCGTCATACGCAAGGTCGGTGCAGGCTCCTACGGCACCGTCGTCAGCGCTATTGACACACATACAAAGGAGTGTAAGTGAATTCTTTCTTGTTGACGCGCAAGTCCCTTTTTTTCTCACCCCCTTTTACGCATATTTCTCTTTTTTTTTTTTTTTTTTTTCTTTTCCTTTTCCCAGTTGTCGCTATCAAGAAATGTTTTCGTATTTTTGACCGCAAGCTTCTGACCAAGAGGTGTTTGCGCGAGATTAAGCTGCTCCGACACCTGACGGGCCACACAAACATTGTGGGGCTAAAAGACATCGATATTGTCAATGTGGCGTCATTCAATGAGATTTACCTGGTGCTCGAATGCTGCGACACGACGATGCACGATGTCATTCACGCAAATGTGCCATTGGAGCCGGTCCACTACCGCTGGTTCATGTATCAGATCTTTTCCGCCTTGCATTACATGCACAGCGCTAATGTAAGCCATTTGGAACCAGGTTTATCCCACCCCCCCCAAAAAAAACACGCTCACACGCCCGCTTTCTTTGATTTGCAGGTGCTGCATCGCGATCTCAAGCCATCCAACATTCTTGTCAACGAGAATTGCTCGATTAGGATATGTGATTTTGGCATGGCGCGCAGTCTGGTGCCTGACGCGTCGGTTGGCAAGGTGTCGGCCATGACACACTATGTCGTGACACGGTGGTACCGCGCGCCCGAGATCATGCTGAGTCATCAATCCTATGGAAAAGCGAGTATGATCCCAAAAACAAAACAAAAAACGATCTTATTTTGCTCATTTCATCTTTTTTTTTTTTTTGAAAAGTTGACATGTGGTCTGCCGGGTGCATTCTCGCGGAATTGCTGGGCAAGCGTGTGCTTTTCAAGGGGACGGACTATGTGGATCAGCTGAAGAGGATCATTGCGATATTGGGTTTACCTGAAGACACGTCATTTTGGGATCAGGGCACGACCGAGGGCGTGATGGACTATATTCGACAATTGCGCAATGCGACGGCGAGCCGCCGCAGCAACAAGCATTGATTTCGCGCAATTGTTCCCGCAGTGCCCGAGGATGGGATTGATTTGCTCGTGTCCCTTTTGCAGCTGGACCCTGCGAAGCGATTGACCGCCACGCAAGCCATGCACCACGCGTACGTGGCCGATGCGCGACCCCCTCGACGAGCGCACATGCCCCGTGGACTTTGATTTCGACAGCTTTGAGCACATTCAGGACGAGCAAATGCTAAGAAAAGCCATCATTGACGAGTTTATGGATATTAAGCGACGCAAACATGCCGTCGGCTGCCATCCCGACGCCAACCAACCGCGAAGACTTGCCACCGGCGCAGGCGCCGCGCAGGCGCCCGCATCACGAGCCATTGTGGCCACCGCCGACCCGAAA